>PVJI01004503.1:73591-107495 GCA_004026765.1 Micronycteris hirsuta | reverse complement strand
TGTGAGCATCATGATTACCAGTGTTTTAAACTGGGCATCTGTTAATTTGGCTATCTCTTCATCCGTTAGTTGTAATTTGGTCTGATCTTTCGTTTTGGCCATTTTCATTCTTTTTTATCTCGGCGCCCCTATCGGAGTCTTAGGTGTTTGTTGGTGCCTGGCAACCTGGGTCGCTTTTTTGTGACGTTTCCTCTGGGGGTGGGGCCTGGGAGGGAGCAATGGCGTCTGCCGTTCACCGCCACTCCCTATCACCCTCTGCTCCCCAGTTCCCCACTGCCTTTTCCACCAGTCTCGGCCCTGCTGGTTCCCACTGGCCTCTCCAGTTACGCCGCCAGCCTGCGAGGTTCACCCGTTGCTCGGGGTAGTGTTTTGTTTAGGCGCTCGCGGGGTGAGTTCCTCCAGGCAAACTGCCTCTCACTCCGCTCCTCCGCTTGGTTCTGCCCCGCTTACCGGCCTGGATGTACGTCCTCCCCAACTTCCTGAATGTCGGACTTCCCTTCAGTTCGATTCTTTCCGTTCTGGTTGTTTATTTTTCGCTATTGAGTTCGTTGTTTAAACTCTCTGGTTGTGAGCGGCGGTGCAGTGCGTCCACCTACGCCGCCATCTTGGCGGAAGTGTTCTTGTTTTTCTTTATAGTTTTACCAACCATATAGGCAAATAAATCTCTGAACATATATTTTCATCTGCCTGCTTTACAACTTTGTATAAAGAACCTTGTTGTTGCATCCTTTTGTGTCTAGTAATTGCATTTAAGAGTTTTATTAATTTTCATTACTGTAGATAGTGTTCCACAACATGAATGCGAGGTCTGTCCAGAAGGATCCCAGCCATGTCATATGAAAAATAGAGACATTTCTTGCAGAAGATACAAGACACAAGAAACATTGTACACAGGACATTGACACCTCAGTCCCCTTCAAAATAGGTACCTTGGGACCTCACACAGTCTCCCAATCACCATCAGTGGCCCTGTCCTATTTTTCTGAATCTCATCTCATCAATGGTCTGAAGTCTCTTCCCTTGCAAAGTGATTTTAGGTTTGGGAAAAGCCAGAAGTCTCAAGGTGCCAAACCCGGGCTGTAAGGGGGCTGAGTCACCTGGGCGATTTGATGTTTCACCAAAAAAAACACTGCATAGGATGTGATGCATGAATGGATGCATTATTGATAAAGCTGCCAGTCACCAGTTTTCTATAGTTGCAGTTTTCTGAATCATCTGAATAGTTTCTGTGGAGGAATGTCCAAGCTTAACACCAAATTTGATGCAGATCTGTTGCTCTACTTTCTCAGTCATTTTGAATGCAATAGCCACACAGTGCACATGCTCAGTCAATGGACTCTACTGCCCCCACTGACTAGTACAGTGAAGTCGTCATTGTTTACACATGCACATTCCAGTCCACTCTCCTTGGCTGCCAGGTTACATCCATGTCGTGCAAACCATTCTCATTATTTAACAATGGCTGGACTTTTCCCAGACAGACCTCATGTACCTTATTTTATTGGCCATTTTTTAAACATTTGGGTTGTTTTCTACCTTTCACAATTACAAGCATTGCTGTAATGCATATTCTTGTATACATACCCATTTTTCTGAAGTAGTTTTACCAACTTATGCTCCCACAAACAGAATATGAGATTCCCATTGCTACAAATATATGGTTGAATTTAATATTGTCACATTTAAATTTTTAACTGTGTCTGGTTTGTCATTGATGTCTTTTGGTTTTAACTTGCATTTCTGTGAGTACTAGTGAGGTTGATAACCTTTTCAATGGTTATTGGCCATTTGGATTTCAGCGTTCATGAATTCATGAATTGCCTATTTATCTTTGCCCATTTTTCTATTGGGAAGTACCACCCCCCATATGTGTGTGTGTGTATATATATATATGCGCATACATATATGTATATATACATATACATATACACATATATGTGCGCATATATATACACACATACAGTTTCTTTAATGGTATTATGTGGCAAATACAGTATCTTCTCCCACTCCGTAGAGCTTGAGAATTAAGATGTGTACGATAAGTGGTGTAATGAAAACATATGATGGAAGCATGAAAAATAATATAACAGTTTAGGATTGACTGAAATTTATTCTAAAGTACTTGATGAATTCACATAATAGCTAACAAAAATTAATGCAATATATGAAATAAGAATGCGAGGTTTAAATAGTAGGGGTAGCGGAGACTCATGGAGTCATATGAATATCCTGTAAAGATGGGAATCAGAAAATTAAGACACTTGGATTTTCTGGCCAGCACATGTATGATTTATTTGATGAGGATCTTGTATATATGCCCACTTACTGGTTGCCATCCAAATAGGAGGTAATTTTGAATATTTCCAAGTCTGCAAGTATAGGTTCTGAAATGGAGTATAGAGAGACCACCCCAATCTCTACAGGATACGTTCTGATCCTAAACTAATTATTACTTTTGCATTCTCTTCCACTCCCAAACTGTGTTCACTTCAGGGAAATATTTACCATCTTCCTATTTTAATGGGAGGTAATTTTCTCCCAGGTTCTGAAATATGGACTGGGAATTAGTCTTTGTGTTATGGCACCAGGTGGGGGGGGGCGGCGGTAGATCGACAATTAGCAACGGTCCCTCACAGCTGGAGTTAGGCCTAAGGCCCATAAAGATTTAACCCTCAGACCGAACACCGGGGTGTCCGCCCAGTGACGTGTGGGCCGTGTGCCAGACATTCTTCTCCTTAAGCTTCTGGCAGTGGCACCGCTCTTCCGTTTATATAAATTATTGTAAAGTTAATTCTTGCCTTCACATTGAAGGCTTGAAAATAAATTATATGAGTCATAATCCATGTTAGCAGTATACTTAAGCATTATAAAGTGTTTACATATTTAAAGTGTTAATTTTATCTACCGGTTTTTATTTGGCACCATAAGTAAATACTAACCTGTCTTAAAATGATCACAGGTGCATTTTATGTTCATTTTATTAGAAACTCTAAGTTAGTTTTAGATTTTCCTACATCAAATAGGTGTATAGGTTATTTTTCTTATGTAGATGATAATTGGAATGTAATTTTTAAATTATTTTTTCTTCTTTGTATGAGTGTACATTGCCTCTTTATGTGAGTGAATGTGATTTCTGGCAGCGGTTGTATCATAGAAGAATATTTTCTTAAAGCTAGGCAGCAGAAAAAGAAGGAAATTATTAGAAAAGGGGTACGGCAAGACCACCAGGTCGAGCATGAGTATCACACAGTGTGTAAGCTCTCGGGCTTTGAGGCTCATCGTGTAGTTTGCACCCTTCTTTTCCTCTCGCCAGGGCACCGAGATTCTGTGTGACGCACTCGTGCGCAATAAAACACGCTAGTGCTGAGCTGAAACTGTGGCACCTCCGTCAAGAGAAACCGAGGAAGGACGTGGACCCTTTTCCGCAAATACCAACCCTCTTGCCTTTAAGACCTAAGTCTTGCATTCCGCAGATATCTGACATACAGGTAGGGGGTACACTGATACTTAGATCTCTTTATTAAGTTTATAGTAAAATGTCCTTGCTTGGGTCTTATATACTAAGTTTCATCATAAGCCTTTCCCTCTCTCTCCCTCCCTCCCTCCCTCCCTCTCTCTCTCTCTCCCCCCCTCCCCTCCCCCTGCCCGGCTTTTTTCTTTTTGGTTGTTATTAATGTACATACTGCAACAATTAGGAAGGAAGAAAACCTATAATCTGTTCTCCACCAAGCAGCCAAAGTGATTCTTTAAAAATACAGGATCATGTGATTCACTTGCTTAAAATTCTCTAGTGGCCTCCGCTCTCACTCGGAATAAAAATCCAAGCTCTCTACACAGCTGTACATGCCTCTGCTGACCTCCTGACCTCGTTTTCTACCACGCTCTTCTAACTTACTCCCCTCGCACCACGGCGGCCACTTTGCTTTCTCTGAACACCCCAACCCAAAACGCAGGAGCCCTGCACTTGCTGTTCCTTTCGTGTGGAGCACCCTTCTCCAGATATCCACATGGCTTGCCGCCCCCTCTAGGTGTCTGCTCGGTTGTCACTTACTCAGAGAGGCTCCCCTTGACCCTTCTGTAGAAGCACACTTGTGTAGGACAGCCTGATACCCTCCGTCACTCTGTCCTCTGCTCTGCTTTATTTTGCTGTTATTGTACTAAGGATCATATAATTTGGTTATTGCCTTTCACCTCCTACCAGAATATAAGAGATTTTTCTTTGTTAACTACTCATCCCCAGTGCCTAGAATAGTGCCTGGTATGTAATAGTTGCTTAATAAATATAAATTGAATAAATGAGTGAGAAGGAGCAACAGCAGAATTAGAAGTAGTGAGCATTCTTTCACACTGGAAAAGATTAAAGTAGTATGAAAAGATAAGGGGGAAAAAGTCTAAAAAGAGAAGAAAACTTAGCCAACTTTTACAGAAGAAGTAAATACTGCTATGCTGGCACAGAGACGCAGTAACTGTAGCTAAGTTACTGCTTTTCAGAAATAGCCTTATTAATCTTAGAGGCCTTTAAACATGTGACAGAATGTTGTGTCATTGGCCATAGTTACCAACAGCCCTTTTAAAAAGGATTACTTTATATTCAGGACATCTTATTTTAAAAGAAGGGAAATGTGTGATGTAGCTTTTAAAGTTTTACTTCAACAAGTAGTATTTTAGAGCTGGAGAGCCTTTACAAATTTGCCGAGGTACAAATGCATTAGAACCACATAGGGGGCATTTAAAATGTGCTGATGCGCAGATTCCACCCTCGGAGATTCTGATTTAATTGATCTGGAAAGGGTCAAAGTCACTTTGTAAAATTAGGGTGTTGGCTTAGAACAGAGGTTCTCAACCTGTCTGAATGTTAGAATCACCTTTTAGAAGCTGCGTTTTAATAGGATACCTAGGTGATTTGTATTTAAAGCATTGCTATGGACTGCTGGTTCTTCAGCATATGGAAGAGTCACCTGAAGAACTTTAATTTTAAAAAATTATATTTTATTGATTACGCTATTACAATTGTCCCAATTTCCCCTCCTTTCCCCCTCCACCCAGCACCCCTCAGTCCCTCAGGCAATCCCCCCACCATTGTTCACTTCCATGGGTCATACGTATAAGTTCTTGGGCTGCTCCATTTCCCCTGCTATACTTTACATCCCCATGGCTGTTCTGTAACTACCTGTTTGTACTTCTCAGTCCCCTCACCTCTTCACCCACCCCCTACACCCCCGTCCTATCTGACAACCATCAAATGCTCTCTGTATCCATGATTCTGTCTCTCTTCCTCTTGTTTGCTTAGTTTGTTTTTTAGATTCAATTGTTGATAGATTTGTATTTATTGCCATTTTATTGTTCATAGTTTTTATCTTTTGTCACAAATAAGCCCCTTTAAAATTTCATATAATAATGGTTTGTTGATGATGAACTCTTTTAGTTTTTTCTTGTCTGGGAAGCTCTTTTTCTGCCCTTCTATTCTAAATTATATCTTTGCTGGGTAGAGCAGTCTTGGCTGTGTGTCCCTGCTTTTCATGACTTTGAATATTTCTTGCCAATTCCTTCTAGCCTGCAAAGTTTCTCTTGAGAAATCAGCTGACAGCCTTATGGGAACTCCCCTGTAGGTAAATAACTGCTTTTCTCTTGATGCTTTTCTCTCTTTAGCCTGGGCTCTGCTTGTAGGTCAAGATTCCATAGGTCTGGGGTGGGGCCAAGAATTTGCATTTCTAACAAATTCCCTCCCAGGTGATGCTCTTGCTGCTGGTCTGGGGACCACACTTGAGTTCATGTCCCTTTAGGGCACTAATGGTTTCTTATCCATTGTCTGGACATTCTCCTGACCTTTGACCCTGTTGCCTCTTTTGTGTGCCACTCCACTGGTAAATCTAGTCTCCCCTGATAGCCCACGTGAGTGAGTGACCCGGTCACCAAATTGGTGCACATCGCAGAGGTGCAGTGTGGGGAGCACGTCCTCTCCTAACACATGAGCATTTGTACAAATGATATCTGTGCAACATTTGAGAGGTGAGGCGGGAGGAAGGGTGAGCAGCATGGTCAATGGAAGGAACTTGAATAAGAGAACAACGTCAGCAGAGCGAGGAGGGGCTGACCCATGTGAGAAGTGGTGTAAGCGTGACCATGACCTCTCCTCTGTTCTGTTCCTTGGCTTCCGGAGTGTCACTACCATGTGTTGTCACTGATGCTTTCTGGTCGGTGACTCATTCTGATCTTACTGTCTTTACCTGGCAGAAAACACTTTAATTTTCATTTTCCCCATTGTAAAAGTTGAGGTATATTTATATTCCATAAACTCTGCCCTTTTTAGTGTATATCTCTGTGAACTGTGACAAGGATATACGCTGCGTAACCACCGTCACAATCACAGCAGAGAACGTTTTCTTTACCTGCTGCCCCCTGTTTTACTGCACCCGTTTGTCAGGCGTTTTCCCCATCAGTTACTTTCTGGCTACTCTTCTCGTTTTCCCCTGTGCCAGAAGCTCAAAAATTCCAATTTAGGCTTTTCTCATACTACGTAATACACTTAAAAAACTTTTTAAGAAAACTTCTTTAATTGTGGAAAAGAACATAACAAAAAATTTTCTATCTTACTTGTATGCTTCGAAAGTAAATATATTTGCATCGTTGTGACATAGCTCTCCAGAACTGTTTTTGTCTTGCAAATATGAAGCTACGCACCGGTCGAAACAACTACCTTTTCTACTCCCTCAGCTGCTGCTAACCACCATTGACTTTCTGTTTCTATGGATTTGACCACGTTTGTATGATACACTTTTTAAAAATTTTATTCTGGAATATAAAGCTCTTTTTAATAAAGTATAGTTGACATGTAATATAATATTAGTTTCAGGCGTATGACAGTTATTTGACATTTATGTACCTTATGACATGGTCACCACAAGAAGTCCCGTAACCATCTGTCACCACGCAAGGTGACTGGTACTGGCTGCATTCCCTGTGTGGCACATTTCGTCCCTGTGACTGACTGACGTTGTGAATTGTGCTTCCTAATCCACTTTACCTTTTTGCCCATCCCCCATCATCCAGCCCTCTGGCAGCTGGCAGTTTATACTCTATCTGTGAGTCTGTTTTATTGGTTTAGTTTTTAGCGATTGAGTATTTGTCCTCCTCTGACCTGCTTCATTTAGCGTAACACCCTCTAGGTCCATCCATATTGTTGCAAAGGGCAAGATTTCATTCTCGTTTTTTTTCCCCTGTGGATCAACTTTTTTATTTTGTTTATACATTGATATTTGTCCTCCCATCACCTTTCCCCCTAAAAAAGTTAAGTTGGTTTTAGAAGCTGGCAATTTATTTGGACATGCCTTAATTGTTCAAGTGTGTTTGAATTATCTATAGTCACATTTAATTTGAAACTATTTCTCTTAATTCTTTTGACACAAACACTTATTTCCAGGTTTTTAAAAAGCAAACATTTTTACTTGTGTTGCTATTTATTTTTTGTTTACTCTATTATCTGTTTATTTTTTTATTTTTATTGTGCAATTACAGTTGTCCCTATTTCCCCCCATTACTCTCCCCTGCCCTACCCATCCCCACCTCCCACACTGTCCTCCCCCCCATTGTTATTGTCCATGGGCTGAGTAGTATTGTATTGTATATATGTTCCACATCTTTATCCATTCATCCATGGAGGGACCCCCAGGCTGTTTCCATTGTAGGATGCACATTTAATAAGCTCAGCTCCCTGTGGTACCACTTATTTATAGAGGGCCACCTAATGCCCTGCTGTGTTCTGAGTTACTAGAACAGATGTGATCCCTGATACCTAGGAAGTTATATGTAAAACATACTTAAGTAATTAATTTTGTTTATGGAATTCTTTAAAAACCATAGTTGTTAGGAAACTAGAGTATAGATATACTCTATACACACAGTATATACAGTGTATATATATGCACACATATATATTATGTATACATGTATATACATGTATGTATATAATTGTATTATTTGTTCTAGATAGTAAAAACCTCAGAAATATATTTCTTGCTCTCCAGAGACATATATTACATTCAAATTTTAATGGAAGTTGACAAATAATAAAACTTTGCCCTTCTTTTTCAATTATAAAAGTAATAAAACTACTGTAAATTTGGAAACTGAAGAAACCCATTATTCTGATCTCACCTACTTCTAGACAGCTATTGGGTTGGCCAAAAAATTCATTTATTTTTTTTCTGTATGAAGGCTCTACTAGTACTTAGCTGTCTTTAGCTTCATTGAAAACAATTTAGTTAGATTTTATTGTGGTAGCTGTCATTTTAGCATGTATTAACAAAATATCAAAATTGGTGAATTTTTGTGCAACCATTTTACTATTGATGATGGAAAAAATATACAACATTTTTGGCATATTATGCTTCATTGTTTCAAGAAAGGTAAAAATGCAACTGAAAAGCAAAAAAAGATTTGTGCAGTGTACGGAGAAGGTGCTGTGACTGATCAGACATGTCAAAAGTTGTTCACTAATTTCCTGCTGGAGATTTCTCACTGGACGAAGCGCCACAGTCGGGTAGACCAGCTGACGTTGACAGCAGTCACATTGAGACCTTAGCTGAGAACAGTCAGCATTGTATCATGCAGGAGAGAGCCGACACACTCAAACTATCCCAGTCAACAGTTATTGGTGAAACTGAAAAAGCACGTCTTTTATTTTACGGAAAAAACGAAATGAACTTTTTGGCCAATCCAATATTAATTTATTTATTTTCTCTTAGGCTTGTTGTGAAACTTTAGTTTTAACGCCCTTATGCTTTTGTGTTCTGATTATGTCTTTTTATTATTATCAGCGTTTTTCCACGTGTGCCCTAATTTTCACAGTCCTTACTTTTGACTGTGGTGTAATGTTACATTTGTCTGTACCCCATATTTAGGTGATTGATTCTTTTTCCTCTGATTTTAACATTTAGCTGTTCCTGCTTTTTTGATCACACATGTAGCATCTCATATTCTGGATTTAAAAACTTTTTACCATAAAGAACTTTAAGAATGGGAACAATAACCATGGGTAAAAATTTTTAAAAATGGAAGGAAATAGTTCTGCTAAGATGTAGGTTTCTGTTATGGACCAGTGGTATTCTCACGTCCTTTCCACACCTCTCCATCCCCATTGTCCATGCTGCCACACGCAGGAATGCACGCACAGCTGAGCACCAAACCCTATTAAGCTACAATATAAAGAAAAGTTTTTACAAAGTTCTTCCTCCAGGAAAGAGTCTTCTTTCACAATTATGTAAGGAAATAGAACCCTTCCTTTCCTTTCTTAGAAGCTAAATAGCCATAGGGGTTTCAGCTTGCTGGTTTCAGGAAAGCAGGCTTTGGGGAGGAAGAATTCTCTACCTACCTTTTTTTTTTTTCCAATTTGCTCATTTGAACTTTGTTCATTATTTTACCACTTGTTAGAATGAAGAACCCAGTTTAGTGCAACAGTCTAAATCTCCCAAGAAACCATCTACAGCAATTCAAAAACCTTGGAAGAGTGAGACTTGGTATTCAGTTTCTTCTAAGGATGACATGGCTGAGAAAGGGTAGGTGCAGCCTTTTATCTGCCAGGTGCTTTTCTACAATGGTAAGTTTTTTTTAATTGAAAGATTAAATAGAAATTGAAAACTGGTACATTGACTTTTTAATATAGGTCCTTATATTTCAGTGATGGGGACTAGGGGGTTAATACTTCCCATGCATACTTTAAATAAGGAGTAGAACTCCTGAGATTAGTACTTTTAAGAGGTAGTGCTTCTGATCTCCAGTTGCTCATCAGCCATACAATCAGACTTCTCTGAGAAGCTTGCCCTCTATTCTTCCTTGGCCCTGTTTAATAATTCACTATTGCTCAAGCTGGAGAACTCATAAATCTCTCAAAAATATTGTCATTATTTAATATAGTATATTAGTCATTTTGATTGGCCCACATATTTATCCTTTTTCTTATTTTTTAAAAAATGGGATTATTATTCTTCAGCCTGAAGAAAATACCCTTTGGTGTTTGGCGTGGGATCTGCTGGTGAATAATTCTGTGTTTAATAATTGGTCACTTTCATTAGTTTCTTTTTTACTTTCATTGTTTTTTTTTACTGATATAAAGTTCACATAACATAAAATTCACCATTTTAATCATGTTCAAGTGTACCATTCAGCAATTTTTAGTGTGTCTACAATGTTATGAAACCATCTCCACTATATAATTCCAGAACATTTTATCTCCCCTAAAGGAAGCATTGCCTCATTAGCAATCATTCCCCATGTCTCCCTCCCCCAGCGCCTGGTAACCACTCACCTGCTTTCTGCCTCTAAGGATTTGCCTATGCCGGACATTTCATGTAAATGAAATCATGTAATAGGTGGCCTTTTGTTTCTGGCATCTTTCATTTGGCATAATGTTTTCAAGATTCATTTACATTGTGGTCACTTTCATTCTTAAATATCAGTGATTTTCCACCTTTCTCATGGCACATATAAACTAATTACTAAAATTCTGTGGCACACCACAAAATATATTCTTTGCTGATTTGACAAAAAAATAAGTCTAATTTTGATTCATTCACACCGGACAGCTATTGTTGTATGGGCTGTTGTCATTTTTTCATTTGACAATCCGAGGGAAAGAGGTCAGTGCCCCTGACGAAACAGTCAGTATTGCATGTGTTAAAGACTCTTGCTGCACACTGGTGGGCCACAGCACACCTGTTGAAAAGCGCTGTTAAGTATTTTTGCTGAGTATAGAATTGTAGATTGGTACTTATTTTCTTTCAGCACCTAGAGATATTATTTTGTTATCTTCTTGCTTCCAGTGTTTCTGTCTAAACATAGTAATCCCCCCCCCCCGGCTTTATCCACTGAAAATACATTTCGAGACCCCCAGTGGATGCCTGGAAACTTGGATAGGTGCAGAACCCTATAGGTACTGTTTTCCATACATGCACACCATGAGAAAGCTCAGTGTACAAATTAGGCATGGTAAGAGATTAACAACCAAAGTAATAAAATAGAACAATTATAACAGTGTACTATAACACAAGTTATGTGAATGTGGTCTCTCTCTCTCAAAGTATCGTATTTTTCTTTACTCACCTTTTCATTTATAGCAAGCACTTTATGGCTTCTCTTTGGTCTGTCCCAATAGCCAGCGTCACCACTGTTATGCTTTGGGGCCATTACTGAGTGAACTAAGGGTGACGTGAACACCAGTGTTGTGGTACCGTGACAGTCGATCTGGAAACCGAGATGGCTGCCAAGGGACTAATGGGTGGGTAGCATATACGGCAGGGATGCACTTGACAAAGGGGTGATTCGTGTCCCAGATCAGAGCAGGACACCGTGAGATATTGTCGTGCTACTCAGAAGAGCAAACAATTTAAAGCTTATGAATTGTTCATTTCTGGAATTTCCCACATAATGTTTTCAGACCACAGTGGACAGTGAGGAACTGAAACTGAGAAAAGAGAAACAATGGGTGGGGGGACTGCTGTGTTAGCTGTTAGGCTAATTGTTTTTCGTTTGAAGATACGTCTTTTCCCCAGCTGTTTTAGTATTACCTTTGTATTTTGTTTTGTTTTTTAAATAGTTTTAATATGTTTAGTTGTGGGTTTACTTTTTTGCATCCAACTTACGGTTATTAAATCTGCTTTGACAAATATCATATGATCTCCTTCATATGTGCAATCTAACGAGCAAAATAAACTGACGAACAAAATAAAACCAGAGGCATGGACACGTGGACAGACTGACAGCTCTCGGAGGGCAGGGGTACGGGGACTGGAAGAGATTAGCCAACGTACATGTGTGCACATACCCACGGACACAGACGACAAGGTGGTGAAGGCCGGGGTGGGGCGGGTCAGATGCTTGGTGGAGGGGAAGGAGGGAGACATCTGTAATGGTGTCAACAATAAAAACATCTGTGGCTTTGATGTTTTTCGTTAGTTTTGGAAAATGATCAGCTGTTATCTCTTGTAATGTTACCCTTTATTTCCTCTTACTCTGGGATTCCAATTCAATGTATGTAAGACCTTCTTAATTTGTTCTCTCATACCCTGTCTTCTGTATTCCAGCCTATTCTGGGCATTTTCTTTTGACTTATTTTCTAGTTCATTGTTTCTCCATTCAACAGTGTCTAATTTGTTATTAGCCACATTTAATGTTCCTAACTTCAGTTATTATATTTTCTATCATTTATCTTTGGATCTTTTTAGGTCTGTTATGATATGTTTCCTAGTTTCCAGTTCTTTGCTGAAATTCTCAGTCTTTTGTTTAATCCCCTAGATCACAGTGGTTTAAAGTCTGGGTCTGATAGTTTCAATATCTAAAGCTCCTGTGAGTCTCTGTTGTTTTATTTTAAGCTGAATTTTGTTCTTGTCATCTTGTCTGCTCTTATGTATTATATTGGTTAATTTTAAGCTATATCTTCCATTTGAAATATCATTTGTAGAATCTGTTTGAGATTTTGGTTGACATATTTTTCTGGAATGAATTTTTTCTTCTTTTACTTAAGTACTGGTAGTCTAGGATAATCTTAATCAAACTACAGGAATTTTTCTGAGCAAACAAAAAGACTAAAGTCGTGCTACAGCAGGTGCAAGGATTGGTTTACTTCCATTGTATCCTCACTACTAGGTTTCAGCCTTTGAGTTTGCCAACCATGAAACACCAAGCTTATTTTTCAGATGCTCTTCATTAGGAGCAAAACTTCAGGGAAAAGCAACCTCAACTGCTGAAATTACATCTCTGATTTTTTCATTTTTATTTTATGGTACTAAAATACACAAACCAAGAAATTTACCATCTTAACCCTTTTTATTTGTTTTTTTACATTATATATTTTATTGTATTTTTGCCATGACCTTTTATCCCTCTTATGCCCCCCTCGTCCCCGCAGTTACCACACTGTCGTCCACGAGTCCTTTTACCTTTTTGCTCAGTCCCCCAGAGCTGTCAGCCTGCTCTGTGTCTATGAGTCTGTCTCTCTTTTGCTTGTTAGTTCAGGTTTAACCCTTTTCAACTGTACAGGTTAGTGGTACTAAATACATTAATAATATTGTGCAGCCATCACCACCATCCATCTGCAGAACTGTTTTCGTCTTGTAAAACCGAAGCTCTGCACCCACTAAACAGTAAAAATGCACTCCCTCCTCTCCCAGCTGTGACAGCCACCATGTTACTTTGTCTCTATGATTTTGGCTATTCTCAGTACCTTGCATAAAGGAAATTATTTGCCTTTTTTGTGGCTGTCTTATTTTACTTAGTATGATGTGCTCAGGGTTCATCCATGTTGTACCGTATTTCAGAATGTCATTCCTTTTTAGGTCTAAATAATTGTTCATTGTATGTATACAGGGGTGGGCAAAAGTAGGTTTACAGTTGTGAGTATGTGAAACACACAGTTTATTCTTGTAATATTATTTTCATACCTGCCTGTCTTTTTTCCATACAAAACTGTAAACCTTCATTTGACCACCCCTTTGTATTAATGTGCATAGAATGTATGTAAGTATATCACATATTGCTTACTCATTCATCCGTCAATGGACACTTGGGTTGCTTTCACATTTTGGCTGCTGGGAATAATGCTGCTGTGAACACGTGTGGACCACTCTCTTCAAGACCCTGCCTCCAGTTCTCTCGTGTGTCTATCCAGAAGTGGACTTGCTGGGTCAGATGCTGACTCCATTGTTAATTTTTTGAGGGCCTGCTATACTCTCTCCACAGTGGCTCTACCATTTAATCTTGCTACCAACAGTGCACAAAAGTCCCGATTCCTCCCTATCCTTCCTAACAGTTGTTATTTTCCAATTTTTAAAAAATATTAGTCATCCTAATTATGCGAGGCGGTACCTCACTGTAGTTTTGATTTGCATCTCTTTAATCATTAGTGATGTTGAGCCTCTTTTCACGTGCTTACGGGTCATTTGTGTCTGTTCTTGGGGAAATGCCTATTCAAGTCTTGCTCGTTTTTGAATCCGAATGTTTGTTTTCTTATTTTTGAGTTGTAGGAGTTCCCTGTGGGTTCTCTTCCATTACACAGGCCACATTTTTACTCTTAGTATCTTTTGGTGCACAAAATTTTTAAACTTTCATGAAGTCTAATTTGTCTATTTTTTTTTGCCTGCGTCTTTGATGTCATATCTAAGAAACCATTGCCAAATTCAGTGTTATGAAGTGTTTGTCCTATTTTCTTCCTAGAGTTTCATAGTGTGGGCTTTTAAATGTAAGTATTTAACCCATTTTGAGTTAATTTTTATATATGATATTAGATAAGGGCCCAACTTCATTCTTTTGTATTTGGATATCTGTATTTCCCAGAATCATTTGTTGGAAAGATTGTTATTTCCCCATTGAATGGTCTTGACATCCTTGTCAAAAATCATTTGACCTTGCAGGTGAGGGCTTATTTCTGGGCTCCCCTGTTATTCCATTGTCTACATGTCTGTCTGTATGTAAACACCACAACGTTTTGATTACTGTAGTATTGAAGTAAGTTTTTAAATCAAGAAGCGTTAGCCGTTCAGCTTTGTTTTACTACTTTAAGATTGTTTTGGCTGTTTGAGGCCCATTGAAATTCTATATGAATTTTAGGATAGGTGATTCTATTTCTGCAAAAATGTTATTGGGATTTCGATTGGAGTTGCATTGATTCCGTAGATTGCCTTACGTGGTGTTGACATCTTAACAAAATCAAGTTGTCCTATGCGTGAAAGCAAGATGTGTTTTCATTTAGTTATGCCTTCTCTCATTTATTTTAGCAACATTTTACAGTTTATATTGTATAAATTTTTCACCTCCTTGGTTAAGTTTATTTCTAGGTATCTTATTCTTTTCGGTACAACCGTAAACGAAATTGTTTTTCTTACTTGCTCTTTCTGATAGTTCAGGATTAGTGTATAGAAATGCAACTGACTTTTGTGTATTGACTTCGTATCCTGCAGTTTTACTCAACCTGATGATTAGTTTTAAAAGATTTTTGATGGAATTGCTAGGGTTTTCTGTATATAATATTATGTCATCTGCAAATAGTGACAATTTTGCCTCGTCCTTTTTGGTTTGGATGCCTTTTATTTTTTTGTCTTGCTTAATTGCTCTAGCTAAGACATCCAGTGTTAGTATTGAATAAGAATGATGAGAGTGGACATCCTTGTCTTGTTCCTGATCTGAGAGGAAGAGCTTTCATCTTTTCACTGATGGGTATGATATTAGCTGTGGGCTTATCACTATGGCCTCTGTTATGATAAAGTACATTCCTTTTAAACCCACTTTGTTGAGAGTTTTACTCATGAGTGAGAGTTAAATCTTGTCAAATGTGTTTTCTGTACCTACTGAGATGATCATATGATTTTATCTTTCATTTTATTAATGTGGCGCCATGTATACCAAAGGTGTTCAAAATGTTTGTTGACCAATTAGTTCTCATCCCTATAATTTAGGTCAAGACACAGGAGAGACAGCAACGAAGTCATTCGTTTAACATCTTTTACTGACATTTCTGAATGTCTGAAGCCCCAGCTAGATAGAAAATATACTTACACAGAGGAGCCTTCGGTAAGGATTTTGAGGACTGATTAATGTGATTCCGTATTTCACTGATCAGTGTGCTTTGATTTTAAAGAATTTTTATTGATTTACCATAATATTTTTTCTTTACTAAACAACGCATTTTAATTTTTCCTTGCAAAAGGATTTTTACACAATAATTTCTCCTGTGTTTCCTTCTGTAGAACCATGTTGCTATCTATTCCGTTGATTACTGTTTTGGAAAACAGCTGTGCTCTGAGGACACGTTGAAAACAAAATGACACACTGTAGGGTTTTTATTAGGCTTGTAACACTTGATAAAAATTATATTTGATGTTATGTTTTGCAAGCTTAGAATTTTTTGGAAACATTTTATGAAGTACTTTCATAGTGTGGCTGCCTTGAAAATGTGGATTTCACACACCAGTTCTATATAACAATTTGACATTCTCTAAGGATTATACTTTAGGTGGTACCCTCGGTAGTCCTGACATAGTCTGAACACTTAGATATAATTTTGTGTAACTATTTTATTCTAAGCAAACCGTTCCCCTTTTCTTCTAATGAGGATTTTTTTCCTACCAAAATAATGCTATTTTAGTTTTGGAATGTCAATGGTTAGACATTCTCAGCTCAGAATTTGTTTAGTACGGCCATAAGAGAGAGGCAGAGAGATGCTGCCACAAAGAGAGAGCAAGAAATTTACTTAAACCCTAAATTGTTTATGCCACAGTTATCTTAAGATTAAGAAGTCTGAGTTCCACACCACAAATAGCAAAGAGTTAATACAAATGTAGAAATTTGCACTCTAGAAAAACTCTGTGCTTGAAGAGATAGCCAGCTTTCTGTGTTTCAGGAATGGTACTAGAGTTGCCAGCATCACCGGCAAAGAAGCCCATAAATAGCAAAGTTTTATGGGAACTTGCACTGTCATTTACACTCTGAAAGCCATGACCTGTACGGGGTGAGATGTCCAAAGAGGGACACCCCCCACCCCCCACAAGACTGCACTGAGAGGCCTTGAGGATAGTTCTTTTTATAACTCTCTTGTAGCTATTCTAGCAGCACCTCAAGGCTAAAATAACAGTAAACATGTAGGAAAGAGACCACCAACAGCGATTTGGAAGACTCTCCTAAAGTGGTATCACTGTGTCTGAAACAAGAAAATAGTTGAGGTTGGGACGTCGTTTTGACATGATGTTTGAGATCAGATTGGTTTAAAATAGCACCAACTCTGCTGCTCTCCTGGCTCCAGAAATGAACCTTTGTGACAGGCAGATGCAAACACACTGCATCGATGACATACATGGTACAAAAATAAAATGATCCGGGGGGAAATGACAGCCGGACAGAATTGACGAAACCTTGTTGTACAGTGCCATAAAAAAATCACAGTGTTTTGGGTGGCTAATATTCTTCTGTTTTGTTATCTAGGTTAAAATCATGGCAGATGATGCCTTGGGAGGATTTGACATGGAAAATTTGTTGCAATCTTTGTATGTAGAAAATAGATCTGGATTCTTCTTTACTAAATTCTGTGAGCATTCAGGGAACAAGGTAGAAAATTTTACTTCATTTTAAAATAAGAGAGGTTCAAATAATGCAATGCTCAAATAATTGTATTTGATGTTAAAATTCCAATCTCTGGTAACAAATTTCATACTAAATATTTAGTAACATTTGAAACCTCTCAGTGATCGTTTTCTTTGTTTCACTATCCGCCTAAAATTAAAAAGAAAAGTAAAATACAGATAGACAAAAACTAACTTGCACTGTTAACAATACTTTATTTTCACGTAACTGTTGCAGTGTAATAAATGTTATATTCAGAGCGGATTTCTATCAATCCTTTAATTTGATTTTAGTAATTATAACAATTATACATTACAATGGGTAGTGGAATTACCCATTGGGTAGTGAAAGTTATTTTTATTTTTAATTACCCAATGGGTAGTGAAAGTTATTTTTATTTTTATTTTTTTAATACACAAAGTCTTCACTTTGCCTCAAATGAAAAGTATTTCATTGGTTCAAATGAAGAGGAGTGTTTAGTTCTGTTATGATGTACATTTGCCCATATATACCAAAATGCCTTTAGATTTTGGGTTCCTGCCAGAAATATGTGATTACCCTTTAACTGTTAAGTAGAGTACTTACTATTTTAATGACCAATTAGGTGAGAGGACACATGCAAAAATATAATGTCCTAGTGACAATACCAATCCTTATTGTATATGTTGCCAATTTGTGTTAGAAGATAAAACCATCTTAAATTAAACCTGATTTATGATAGCCTCAAGGAGTTAAACAGTTATTTTTGTTTGAAAGTAGAGCTTTGTAGAGTTTTCATAGGTGGGTGGTGATAGTTTATGTACCTTTCCATCTTTCCATCTGCAGCTGTGGCAGAACTGTGTGTACTTCTGGTTTGACCTACAGGCTTATCATCAGCTTTTCTACCAAGAAACACTTCACCCTTTGAAAGTGTGCAAGCAAGCCCAGGTGAGTCGTGAACAGTACTGTCCGCTGGGAATCTCTCAGTTCACAGAGGTGGAAAGTTGTGTCCAGCCCCAAACAAGGGAAATCTGGGGGTGCAGCAAAAAGGCAACAGATTGTTGCCGTGGGATTACTTTATTTAAATGCAGTGTATTGTTCACTTTATTTAAATGCCAGCAACACATTGTTTTCTAATTTGATTTGCTGGTTCTCCGTCTCTATTTTATTTGGTTTGCTTTATTTTCTCTTTGCTGTCAATAACTTGTTCCAATAAAGGACATACCTTTTTTTTTTTTTTTAATTTATGACTTTTTGGTTTGGTCATGAGTGACTTCAAAGAGAACCCTGAGAGAAGATTTGTGCTCAGTGATGGAAGTGATTGGGAGCAGAGGCATTGGCCAAAGCTGTTCTCCGAGCCTCCTGAGGAAACCAGCTGCTGGCTGCACGTGGGCTGTTGACCCATCTGAGGGGCGGGAAGCAGTGTTGACTGATCTGTGTGGTGCAGGTCCCGTGCTGTTGCCGAGGCCTCTCTGCTACACACTGTGTGAGACTCACGGCAGGAGAAAAGACTATCTCTCAACTTCCCCAAAGCAAAGTAGAGAAGGAAGACTGAGTCGTGAGATTTTTTTGGGATGAAGAAAAGGGAATAGAATTATGACTCGAGCTGACATATCCTTTATTCTTAGGCTCTTCTGGTCTCTTATGGGGAGAGGTCGCCAAGCCTAGATAACTGCTAATCACATCTATATCTGTGTCTGTTAAATACTTAAGTTAAAATCCGAAATAACCCCATTCCAGAGGAACTCTCCTGGAACGATGCTGAGGGAGATCAGCTTTGTCATACTGTTTATTACCTTGCTGTAATCTTACTTAGGACATCCGAGAGTGCTGCTGGGTGTGTGTTGTTGCTTCCACCACCCCGTCTCTGGCGTTAATAGCTGTGCCTTGTAAACCAGCTGACAGGCTCTGTGCTCCTCACTGTGAGAATAAGGGCTTTGGCCCAGCAGAGCCTAGACCTGGCTCCATGAAATAATGAAATTAAGTCTCGGATTTGCCAGGACCATTTTCTGAGACCACACAGTGAGCTCTTTTGCTTGTTAATCCTTTACCTGTAATTTTCTGTTTGTCCTTGTCTCCTTAACCCATTGGCCCTGTCTGTGAAAGCACCATCCATTATTTTTATTATGTTTTCACTGCTGCAAAGCTTACTCTTCCAAAAATCTTCAGTGGCTCAATTAAGTGGGTTTCTGGTTGTTGTAATCAGCATGTTTCCATGCACTTGTAAAAGAGGAAGTTGTGTTGGAGCTGGGTAGACTTACTCATTCTTAGTAATGATATTATTCAATGAGCTATGAATGATTGTGAAACAGAATACAGTCAAGTTTTAGTCATTCTGGAATGGATTGTTCTGTCTTGGGATTATTGGGGCCCATAAATGTTTTCTTCCTTCCTAGGTTAACTTTTGGGGAGTCAAAGCAGGTGGGCAGAGTTAGCAATGGAGCAATTTGCATTTAGTGAACAGAGGGAAATAAAAGGAGAAAATCATGTGATATTTTCTTATTCGTTTGCTTTCTTACTTGGTGAATTTATTTTTGGTTAGTGGAACAATTATCTAAGTTGGTCTAGGTTTTAATTATTCAAGATTTCTTTGCCTCCCGATATAAGACTTGCCTAATACCATAATTCTACAGATTTATTTCACAGTGTGAATACCATTCATTTCTTTATAATAAAAACGCTGTATGGTTTTCTTCAACAGTACCTTTAGAATATAGATCTTTGGATTGCTAATGCTTGTGGCAGAATATAATCAGCTGGCCTTGTGTTAAAGTTGCTATGAACTTGATTTTGTATTGTTTTTATACATCTGACAAGTTGTATGGTAGGAGACCCAGAGCTGGTTTTGAAGGCTTACGTGCTTTTACGTATGCTAGTAGGCAGATTGCATACCTTCAAGTTGTATTACCTCAAGAAGCATTACAGAAGTATCTCTAGGAAAACTAAATTGGGGGGGAGGTCAGTGACAGTGATTTAGCACGACTCACCATGGTCTAGGGGGTTGAACGACAGTCTCGGGCACACCCTGAAGACTTTCCTGCATGGCTTCACTAGAATAGTGTAGGTAGAAAGCAACTGAAATGGTTTTGGCAAGAAGAGAATCACTACTACGAAGCAGAGATACAGTCTTTGATCTAGCAACAGTTTACCAGGGGACCATCTGTCACTGCTAAGATTTGGTGCCTCCGTTGTGTCCCAGAGGGCCCTACTGCTTTCGACACTGCACACTCACTTCGGTGGTAGAGCACTGTGATGGAGTGAAGCACTTCCGTCTCTGTAGAAAGCTCTCAAACAAACTGTATCCCAGTAAAAACTATGCATTGAGAATTTACCACTCTCCACAGCATATATATTGGGATTTTGAAAAATTGGAAAAGATGTATGATTCATAAATATTAGACATCTTTACCCACACAAATGTGTACAAAGTTTGTTTTTAATGGAAGGAGGAAGAGAGGAAAAAAACAGTAAAAATTTAAAGCCTAGCTCCCTCTCTTTCTCTTTTCCTTCCCCTCTTTTAAAAAACAAAACAAAAACTCCCCGACCAGTGTGGCTAAGCTGTTTTGGCATTGTCCCGCAAACTGAAAGTTCACTGGTTTGATTCCCAGGCAGGGCACATGCCTGGGTTTCAGGTTCAGTCCCCAGTCAGGGCGTGTAGGGAAGGCAGCCAACCGATGTTTCTCTTTCCCATTGATATTTCTTTCCCTCTCTTCCTCTCTTTCTAAAATCAAAATTAAAAATAAAATTAAAAACAAATTAGAGCCTAGGGGAAACATGATGTGGAGAATGTAGGAATTAATGAGTCAGGGGGTAGGTGAGAATGAAATGGATGTGAGAAATAAGAGGATTGCTAGGTAAAGCACTTTTACCAGAAGGTTCTATTAATGTAAAGATATTCTTGCAGCAGCCTGAGGTTTTTGCCTTATTGACTTGAGCATTAGGTCAATACGTTGTTTTCATGTATCACCTACATCAGAGGCTGTATGGCATAGAAGGAAAAAGTCACGGAACTTGCAACTGAAGCACATTGCCACATTATGCTAGCGACTGGCTGGGTAAACTTGGTCAAGTCAGTCACTGTAATGAGCCTCAGTTTCATGTTTTGTAAGGCGTGGATAGGAATAATGTTTTACGTTTTATTTCCCTCTCTTTCTGTTCTCACCCTTACAATTTTAACGTGCATGCTGAAATGAACAAAGTACACAACCCTTCTGTTGATCATCTCTCAAACAAATGAAGGATCTTAGAACACTTCAGTTCCACCACACCTTGCACATTTTACATATCATTTTTGTATGGCATTAAAACTTCTCTTTTATCCATCATGTAGTCACCATTATTTTTTATAATGTGTAGATTTATTCACATACAAATTTCTTGCTTACCATTGCTTTTTGCATCACATTCCTTTTGGGGGGGTGTGTTTAATTTACAAAGAACATCTTTTGGTGGGTTTTTTACTAGGATTTACTAGTGGTAAACTCTCTCAGGTTTTGTTTTTCTGAAAATATCTATTTTATGCTCTCATTGATCATATTGCTGAATATGGAATTCTCTATTGTAAATAAGTTCTTTATTTACCAGCACATAGCAAGTGGTTATTGTTTTTTTTAAATAATCATCAGCTTCTTTTCAAACACCTACTAGAAGAACAGAACTTTTTTTTCTCAATTTTGAGCCAGAAGCTTTTATTTTTTGTATTATTATTGATTTGAGAGAGAGAGGGAGACAGAGAAAGAAACATTGATTTGTTGTTCCACTTATTTTTTACACATTCATTGGTTGCTTCTTACATGTGCCCTGACTGAGGATCGAACCCCACTACCTTGGCATATAAGGATGACACTAACCCATTGACCTACCCAGCCGGGGCCCAAAGCTTTTATCTTTTCGTCTAATCCTGCCCTATGAAACAATGTAAAACAATTCTCTCTCTTGAGTGACAACTCTTCAAACCAAAAATTATACTATCCTGTGTTATTCATATCAAGAACTATATACTAAATCTCAGATCTTTTCAGTATATTTAATCATAGCTAGATGAAATCTTGACATCTGGATGTGCTACTCCTGATATCTCCACCGGATATCAGTAATTTGGCATCTTGGGAATATTCCGGCCTAATGCTCTCAAGAGAGACTTACTGCTTCTATTTATCCATAGATGCAGCCCCATAAGGAAATCGCTGGACAGGTCCCATGGCAGATAAGTCAGTTTAAGTGTCTACCTCCATCTACACAGGGTCTATAATGCTGTCATTAGTTTACTTTGTGTTTGAAAAATTTCATAAGAGAGAAGGGAAACACCAAAGCTAAGTCAATACATGTCATCAAGCCTATCCTGTGCGCTGGTGTTTTGGGGAAGCCATAAGTTGCGATGTAATAATAATG
Organism: Micronycteris hirsuta; assembly: GCA_004026765.1. Classification (NCBI taxonomy): domain Eukaryota; kingdom Metazoa; phylum Chordata; class Mammalia; order Chiroptera; family Phyllostomidae; genus Micronycteris; species Micronycteris hirsuta. Next base: position 85,022 of record PVJI01004503.1, on the reverse strand, counting down.
CAGAATTCATTCATGTGTTCATGCAGCAATTATTTATTGCCATCCTTCTCATACTCTCTTGCCTCAAATCACTTCAGTTTCCCATTAGGTGATCTTAGACACAGTGTGGATCCAGATGAAGTTCATACCAGTTTGTGCAATGTAGCCCTCCCAGAGGGATCTATCAGTATGTCTGTGGGTTTGGCCCCTTTGTTCCTGCTCCTGTTCCTGTTACTGTAGAGTGAGGAAATCAATATAAACTGGATAGCAGTTAGACCAGCAATTACAAGCACATTTTCCCTAGCCTGAAGAATTTTCCTGATAGCTCCACAAACATTTCTCAAACATCTAGCATATACAAGGCTCTGATCCCTGCTGGGAATGCTTTGGTGAACAGAGTACATGTAGGGGCTGCCGCCCAAGTGCTACCAAGTTTTAAAAATGTGCTCTTCAGCCCTAGTTGGTGTGGCTCACTGGACTGAGTGCTGGCCTGAGAACCAAAGGGTAGTCGGTTTGATTCGCAGCCAGGGCACACGCCTGGGTTGCGGGCCAGGTCCCCAGTAGGGGGCACGTTAGAGGCAACCACACATTGATGTTCGTCTCCCTCTCTTTCACCCTCCCTTTCTCTCTCAAAAAATAAATAAATAAAATCTTTAAAAAAATGTACTCTTTTTGTGCCTACTTTTCCAAGGAAATCTAGAAATATTGAGAAGAAGCCATTTAGTTCTTTTCCCATAAAATTTGCATTGTGCTGACAATTTTTTCCAATGAAGTCTGAGTTAATTTTAGGTGACCAAAACCTTGGATGGTACCACAAATTTCTTTGAAAAAACTTTTGGCGCAAGATTATGGCAGTGTAGAAGATTTTTCTGATACTCAGCTTGGTTTTTTCTTGGCTTGCTATCACCCATTACCTTCATTGTTCAGCTCCTCTCTTTACTTGGCATTTAGAGGACTTAAATACTTCAGGGTGGTCCTAACATTTTCACTGAAGTGCTATGAGCTGAGTGCTCCTTCTCCAGGCTAGTGGTGTATTTTCAGGTGCTCTGACAGAGGTCATTGTTCCTTTCTACAGCAGCAGCATTAAGAAACTAGCTGTGTTTTCTAATAGATAAATGGGCCTGGGTGAGGGGTGAGGTTGGGTGGTGATGATTAAATATGGAAAATCACGTCCCTCTTTCTAGCTTTATGGTAAATGTCAGTGTCTTTATAATTGGCTTGTTTCTTGAGTGCTGGGCAATTATTATTCAGGCTTTGTTAAATTGTTTGTTTTTGTTGCCAGAGAGATGGTGTCACAAGTAGCAGTCAGGCTTGGAATCCCCAGCACTATGAATCACTGAGCACAGAATCAACAGAACTCTCGTCTTGCAATCCCATTTTGCTGTGCTTGCTAGTGAAGTGGATTCAGGAAGAACACAAGTAGCAGCCAGTTTTCTGGTTTGCAATTATTCATTCATTCCCCCTTTTCCTGGTGTTTATACCAGCTACCCACATTCAGTCTTAAGATTTTACTGTACTTGTAGAATACTGTAGAATTATAGACCAAAATCCTCTTGCTTCCAGAAAAGCCAAGTGCTGAACTTCTCTACGCCATAATTATTATTATACCCGACATTTATTTAATGTTTACTGTCTGTTAGGTTCTGTGGTAATCACTTTACATGAATAATTTTTTTAATTCTTGACAATCCTAAGAGCTAGATATTGGTGTTATCCCCATATTATAGTTTAGGAAATTGAGACGTACAGAAGTTGAAGACTTTCCCAAGGCCATCCATTCAGCGATTCGTGAGCTTGGAGTCAGAAGCAAGTGTTCTGACTCCAGCCTCTGTAAGCTTACCTTCTAAGTCATTGCTTTCTTCTTAATTGTCTCTAGAAAAAGGAGTCTCTGTTCATCACCTTGTTTAATCTTTCATTTAATATATTAAAGTATCTATGAAAATTAAATATCAAATTTCACCCTTAAGATTATCTCCCACTGGACTGTAAGTTCCATGAAGATAGTCTGCTTGAAGATAGTTTACATTGTATGTTTGTATTCTTAGCAATATCTTGTAAGGCTACTTATAGGTAATAATTGATTATTTATGTATGACTGCCAGTCAGGTGTTTTAATGAAAACGTTAAAAAATAAAATAATTTAATGAACGCCCATATACCATCACCCAGCTTCAGCAATGATCGACGTTCGGTCTTTCCACACACACTGTGTTTATAGTCCAAGTTTGCCCTTCATAAAGAGCTCTTAACACATTTCACTGGAGCAACAGTGAAATCTCCCAGTCCACTCCCACCTCAGCCAAGGATCTTACACTATGAAATCAATGTTTAATGATTCAGAGCAGATACAAGCAGTTGTCAAGAGGCAGAATGGCTTCACAGGCCTGAAAGAATTGCAATGAAGTTACCAGTACATCCAATGAAACAATGTTCTAGTCAAGAGGGGGCGCTGGTCAGCAGCGGCAGGCCAGAAAGGGAAGTGTCTCAGGAGGCAGACCTTGGCAATGCACTTGAAACACCATCCTGACCAAGCTGCCTACTCTGTGAGCACCTACCTGGTCAGCCTGATAGAACCTGATGAGGAGACCATTCACAGAGATCAGAGCTAACTTCCGTTACTCTGACTCTAAGCAGCCTGTTCCATTTAAGCTTGCTTTCCAAGGCGGTGTGCTGGTGAACGTAAATATCCAGCCTGTCTGGCGGTTGGTTTTCTCGTTGTGGAGGACTCCCTCAGTGCCCTGGTTTCCTATGTCAGTCTCTCGTGCTTCGTTAGAATGGGTTAGCTTCTGTTTTCGACATGTTTTTTTTAAGCCCCAAATTTTACTATAGTCATGCTTTTCTCATAGAATTATCCTTTGTTCACTAATTTTCAAGAATTTATTTTTATTTAAGGTTAAATAATTCCACAAATTTAAATACATATTTGCTTTTATGAGTTAAAGTTCTTTTTTTAAAATGAATAAAATTATCAAAACAAAATGTGTATTTGTTCCTTCGGGTGACTTAAGCTGCTTAGTAATAAATCTTTTTTTGTTAAATTGCTTAATTTTTTCCATCATATACTAATCAATTTTGCTTAAAATATTTTAAGCAGTGGCCCAAGTTAGTCCTAAGCTCAGTCAATTTTGTCCCTGCGTTTGTGGTTTGGTTTTGGCTTTACTTAACACATTCTGTTTTCCCTTCTAATTTTTCATTCTGTCCAAAATGATTCAAGTTTGTTTTATTCTTTTATCCTGTTGGCATCTTCTTCAGTTCTCCTTTGCACTGAGCTCTCCTTAGTAGAGTCGGAGTAACTGCCAGAGACGCTCAATTTGATTGTCATCGCCTTATCTTCTGTGTGCCACTCCGTCTTGCTCCGTCTCTGGAGTAGTTCGAGTCTCGGCGTCGATGTTGCAATCCAGATCCTGTCTTTAACTTTCCTCATTGAAAAGCGCCAAGGTCCCTCATATGAAAATCCACTTGTGGAAAGCTCCATCTGTAATTTATTCCCTCTCAGCAAAACTCCTCAGTAATGTTTTTGAGCTCCTACTGGGATATGAGAGGTCATTAAAAATCATCATTTTTTCCTCTTCTTCCAGAAAAAAAATTTTTTTGGATTACTTGAACTTGCTTGTTATTTTCTTTTTCTGCCTCATATGAACTCAGATAATAGTGTTCTGTGCCTGCTAGAACCGTGAATGGTTATGAGAGTAGGCTGCTCTTTTTTGCTGAAGTGAATATTTTATGATTTCTGAAAGTGTTTCAGATCAGGGCATTTATATTCCTTGTATAAACTCCTCTAAGACCCTTAGCTTCTTGCTGCAGTTTCATCTCTTCGTTTCCTGTAAATTCCAAGGATAGAATTACTGAACCCTGTTGAAAGGACCCTGCATTACTTGCTATTTGCCCTAAAATGCAGCAGTATGTTATGTTGCTATTGTTGTCACAGTGAGGTGGGCATCTGCTCTTTTGTGTTGACGATGATCTGAAAGTGGTTTTGGTCCCTTTGGGGCCCAGACACTGCCTCGAGACCCGGCAGTACCCATTTTGTTTCTCGCGATGCTTCCCATGCTGCTGCTTCATAGCTGTTCCTTGTACTTTCTCATGAGGACAAGCTAACAGGTCTTTCCCCACTAAACTCTTCCCTCTTTGATTTACTAATCCAACTGAAGTTAAGTTTAATATTTGAAGCTTAGCTTTCCTCTTTCCTAAAGGAAGACTATCCAACATGCAAACAGTTTCAAAGAAAAGTTTGTTTGCTCTCCCCTTGTCATTCCGGTTTATTCTTAACTTTATTAGAGGAACTTTAGTGTATCCATATTTTTTTTAAAAATAGATGTCACTTAAACAGCATTTAAGTATACTGTGTTATTAATTGGAATATTCTGGTGTGAATTGGTTCATTCTGTTATGTGGCTTTGCCCGCAGTGAATATGTGAATCAGTTGGTGTCACTTGCTTTTTTCCTACTTTATTTGTCTGTCTTTACCAATCATGATAGGAAAGGAGGAGTACTTTTCCCTCATAATTAGTGGTGTGATGATAACCAGCCCTCCTGGGGAAAACATAGCAGCCCTGGTCTGTAGCATTTGCTGGTCTCTGGGTGGAATACTATCACTGAGGATGATGTCCGGCCGCCAGCATCAGGCCCCTGAACAGAGTCGGGAAGAGATGTGCCGCAGCCCAGCGTCATGTGGCGTCCCCACCATACTGACACAGCAGAGTTCATGATTGCAAAGGCATGGGTGATGGTAAAACAGTACAGTCATCAACAAGTAGTACATTTGAGTATTCATTATCTCTGTTTTTAATATTTACTTAATAGTAAATTTAGGTGACTTAATGTTTGATAATGGATGGGTTTAACAACCTCTTCACATACTTCCTGAAAATTCATAAATTGGCTGTTTAAATGTTTTTATTTATTTTTGTGTACCTTTTCTATCACCATTTACCCCCCTATACCCTCTTCCCCCTCCACCCGCCTGCCTGCCCCCTGCAGTCACCACCCTGCTGTCCATGATGAACCAATCAGCTCCTTTGGGCTAGTGCACGCTGGCTCCAGCACACCCTTGCTGATGATGGGGGAGGAGATAATGACAAGAGAACTGTCACTCTGATCCTCTCCATTTTAAGTTTCTTCAGTGTTCTAGCTGGAGACCCTCCATCTTCCCACCCTTGGGAGACTGCTCACGGACCCTTGCTTGCACCTGCCAAAGCAGGCACATCACTCTGCTCCAAAACCATCGGGTCCTGCAGTTTGTTTCCTATGAACTGTAAGAAGGAGCTTATGGAAAGGTTTTGTCTATTTCAGTAGCCAAAGGTTTCTTTCTTCTTTTGTCCTTTGAGAGTATGAAATAGTGTTGTGGGTTTTATGGGATATGTCTTTTTCCCAATGGGCCAGCCAGATCTTTGCTGACACCACCCTGTCAGCCTGTCTAGCAGATCCCTAATGCCCCCTCCCAATAAGTAAAGAAAATAGCAACAGCAGACAGCTTTATATTCCCTGTACTCTTGGTGGGCTTCTTGGCAGTTGCTAGGAGAATGTGAAAGATACATATCTTTGTGTGGCCTTACTAGTTACATGATTTGAATTCCTTCTTTTACCATTGCAGTGGGTCCTAAGAAAAAGAGTTGTTAATGACACCAAATGCTGAAGTGTGAATATTTTCTCCTCATCTCTGGAATACTTTAATAAGTTATATTGTAAGCCCACTTTTTAAATGTCCCCAATTTTAATTGACAGGGTGATATATTCTGTTCAGTGTCTCATAAACTAATATTTGGATCTCACAGCATATAGATTTTGACACATCTTGTCCCCGCTGTGCCGAGGGACTCATTTGAAGTCATACAATTCTGAGTTGGAGTTTCACATTTCTCTCTCTTACTTCCAGTTCTGGCCTGGTGGTGACAGCAGAACATCATGCAATCAGTGTTACCAGGCAGTCACAGAAAGATACATCCACATGAGTTTTAAAATAACTACATCAAAACGAAGTATGCGAAACTGTTCCATTAGCATAACTAACAGCTGAAATGTAACATAACAAATCAACACATGTGCTACAACATTTGGTATTATTCTCGACTTTGCCTTTTAAGTCTACACAGAAATTGTTCTTGTTTTCATTGGAACACAGATGAGTGTCAAGCTGCAGCTCATCAGATGGCCCCTACTTATGGAAAAGATGCTTTCCCAGAGACGGTGCTCACTGTTGGCCCAGCGAGAACACCGCCTGGTGCCTCTACAGCATGATCACTGGGGGCGAACCCCGTAGCTGTCCCCATTTAATCTTTGGCACAAAGAGAAATCCAAATAGAACAGGCAGTTGTGAAAAATATTTTATTGGTGTTGTTTGCTTTTGACATTGTGAAAAACAAGAACACATTCAATAAACCCACAGTTCTCCTATCTCAGGTAGGTCTGTCTAGGCTTTATGATTCAATGAGAAAACATCAACACCCTCCAAGGTCTATACAGATGAATAAAATGTGGGAGAGCTAAGCCTGGAATGAATTAGGATACATTTGAGAGGAGACTAGGACTCACTTCCATCAAAGAATATGCTCATTAACATACACTTTCAAAATGACTTGGAAAACTGTTAAGTGGAAATGCTGAATCTTGCGTGACAAATGTCTTAGGGTTGGAAAACATGAGGTTCAGTGGGAGGTGTCACTTTTTAACCTGAGCCGCTCCTGTCTGGTGCCATGCGGTGTCCGTACAGGACACTGGCTCTGCTCATCAGAGGGGCACCCTTCTAGGGGCTAGATGGGAGGCTGCCGACTCATGAATCGCTTCGTAAAGCCAATTAGATCTTCAAAATAAAAATAAATTAAAAGTAGAGCATCTGAGATTTCCTCGAAGAGGCAAACATCAAAACATTTTTGTATTTTTCCTTTTTATTTGGGCAGGGGTGCTTTATTTCTCCATTCTAGTTTCCGACTCAATTCTTCTTCCGGCGTCCATGGTATCCATCCTACATCTTTTTCTCCGGATGGTCTTGTTAACCGTCATGTGGTTTTGAGAGCTTAGTTAAACAAAAAATTCAGCTCCCAGAATTTTATGACTGTAAAAATTTTTTATTTTATTTTTTTTTATGGAGAGACATTGCTTTTTTTTCCATCCCGATCTGATACAGTCGCCAAGAAAGTGAGTCACAGGCGCAGGTGTAGAGCGGGCTGGGCGAGCGGCCGTGGTGCATTTCCTGATTACATAACCTTTGAGTGTCTCCAGGAGAGATGGGGTTCAGAGCCGTGCTGTGCACCGTGCCAGGCAGCCCGATCGCAGACAGGCACTGCTTGTATCCCTTCTCAGAAACTTCCCTGCGGGTTGTTAAAGCATCCTAGGTTAATGTTGAAATTGGAATCATGTCGGCCACAGCTGTGCGTGAGTGAATCTCTGCTTTAATGTGAATCAGAGTAGCTGACTGGGAGATGAAGGGAGCATTTTCTTTTCCAACATTAGCTGCATTGTTATGTGCTCAGTGGCTAGAAAGGAAGAACTGGGTGGCCAATAAAAAAAGCAAATGACCCAGGATACTGAAATATTGCTTCTAACCCCTAGTTAGATGGTTTTATTTGGTTATCATGTAGCATAATCTTTATAGTTCATCTAAGTCAGTTTACATCAATTTAAAGATAATTTTCATCTTTAAAAAATTTTTTTATTATTGTTCAAGTACAGTTGTCTCCCATTTCCCGCCACCACTCTCCCCTCCCCCACCCACCCCCACCTCCCACCCTCAATCCTTACCCCCTTTTGGCTTTGTCCGTGGGTCCTTTATACATGTTCCTTGACGACCCTTCCCCTTCTGTCCCCTGTAATTTTTATCAGTTTTATAAAAAATGTAAAAGTATTGTTTAGCTTTTTAATTTTGTTCATGTATATGATTATATCCCTTGTGTTTGTTGTATATGAGCTGCCACTAATAGATTGTCCCTGGATTATTAGAAACACATATGAGAAGACATTTGTAGATTTTAATGGCACAGTTCATTACTGTGTGGCCTAATAAAGGATTGACAGTCCAGTTCAATGTTCTCTCCCTGACCAGCTTAAACACTCTTGGGAGAAGAGGAAGAGGACAACAAATGCGCATAATGTGGGTGTGGGACGCAGTGAGGAGAGTGACCTTTGCAGCCCCTTTCTGATGCTCCCTGTTCTGTGATCCCATCATAAAGCTGGTAGAGAGTCAGGGAGGGGAAGGGGTATATTGTTCTTGAGGGTTGTGGTGATTATCATAGCAGGGGCTGACACGTGAACAAAGAGAAATTACTTGGGTGGTAATGAACAGCGTTCTAATAAACTGGCTATGAGGAAGAGACACACACGGTGGGGAGGGCTCCGGAATTCCTAAATTTACATGCAATCAGGGGGACTAAAGTATTTTAAAATTTGTATTAAGATTTTCATTCAGTGCATGTATTCTTAACAAGGAAGTCTGTGAAGCTTCACTCCAAGTTCTAAAGAAATATTTCTGGTTTGGGATGTTGGCTTTTAACATCTATTCAGTTCATATGATTGCAATTAGACAAATGTATTGAGGTTTGTATCTTAGCAAGGAATATCCTCTGCTTTTCTTTCCTTTATTTTCAGCTTTAAATATATGTCCAGCTTTTCAGGGAGTCTTGTTTTAGAGAAACTTCATAATTTTATCTAACTGGTAGCAGTTAAATATAGGGAAAACATGTAATTTATAATCGAAGCCAGAACTCTTTTGAGAGTGACAAGGGAACTATTAATAATTATGCCAGAACGGTAGTCTTCAACTGGACTGGGGACATGCGGCTACCCTAGTTATAGCTCCTTGAGACTATGGGACACACAGCTGAATAGTATGCATGGACCACTGTGGCTTCATGAGCAAAGAGTGTGAGGTCAGGACGGAAGGCAACAGACAGTAGGCTCGTCAGAAGACTGAGTTTTATGATGTTTCTCATTGGGGTGGAACTGCTGCTGCTTATTTCCTCCTCATGTTTTTATACTTGTTCTTGTCAGTTTACCTTGTTTCATTGTCGAGACTAAGTTCATAGGATTTTCACTGGAGGAAGAAGGAGAAGAAAATAGGGAAGTCAAAGAGTGTGCTATGAATGGTATGTTATTAATGAAAACTGGAAACACAGGAAGAAGGGGAAGGCTTGGAAAACTAGGGACATACTGATCGTTGTATCACTGAGTCATTGAGTTTGTGGGTCCATGGGCTATCTATGAGGCGTAACAGGCAGGCAGCTAGGTTTTGAGTTCAAGTCTAAAGCTATATACATATATTTGGATTTCTTCTACACAGAGTTGACTGTTAACTCTTTGTGAATGGATGAAGTCTTTCATTCATTCTAAATTTGGCATTATGCTAGGTGCTAGGGGATCATTAATAAACTAATTAGAGAAATAAACAAAGTAGTCCCAATCTGTTTCCATAGAGCCGTGGTCCAGTGAGACCCACTGGACCACATGAGAATGATACCTAAGCCAGATTTCAGGGGTCAAGAAAGACTGAGTCCTTTAGGATGAACAGAAGCTTAATAAAAAGTAGAAGGGAGGTTGAGGGTGGAGCACAGAGAGTGCACAGTGTGAAAGTCCTGAAAGAGACGGCCTGGCCTGTGGGGGAAACTGGAAGAATGTGAACTGAGGAAAAATATGGTTGAACAGAGAACTGTAATGAATACCTTAAGGGGGAAATAGAGAGAAAAGAATTAGCAAAGGAGCCTAAGAATGGAAATAGGCAGAGAATCAGGAGAAAGTGTGGGAGGCAGAGGAGAGAAAGCAAAGAAGAAGGGGATAACCAACAGTGCTGAAGCCGTGTAAGGAATCAAAGAGGGTGAAGATGAAGGACAGAAGCTTTTGAATTGGTGGTTATGTGGTTTTTAGTGATCTTAGGGATCAGTTTTCATTGGCATGAAAACCAGATTGCAGTAGATTGAGGAGTGAGTGAAAGTGAGTATAAAGATTTGTAGAGAATGGAAAGCGAGAAGTAGGGGTGATAGTTTGCATACCGAATAGTCAGGGAAAACATTTTAGGATGGGAGAGACACTTTGCTTGAACATCTTTGTAACACAAGGAAGGGGACGGAATCCGTGGGCAGATGGATGAAGGAAACGGGCAGAGGAGATGATGTTGCAAGGTTCTGGAGCGCTGGAGGCAAGAGCACACGCGACTGATTTAGCCTTGGCAAGGAGTCTTCCTTTGGAACATCAGAGAAAGAAGAATATTTCGAAGAAAGCTCTAGAGAGTAAAGTTGAGGGCATTTATACCAGTGGCTTTTCCCAGTTACGTGGGACACAGAGTCTACTGAAAACGAAGAAATATATGGGCACATCTGTGGGCTTTAAGGAGGATGGCAAAGTTTAGGAATGGGGAAATGGAGTTGATTAGAAACAAGCAAAAACTTACCAAGCTTTGCCATCACAGCTGAGGTGTGTTTTAAAGTCTGTTTATAACGAGCCAATTATAGTTTTGACAGGGAGCTGGGGACAGGGTTGGAACACATGAATGAATGCTTAGGCTGGCCCAGAATTGGACCTTGACAAGGAAGATCAGGTGGGAGAAATTAGGGATATTTGCAGGAGTTAGTTAAAATGATGGAGAGTCTTCAGTCCCAGGAGTGTAAGAAAGTAAGAGAGACAAAGTGGTGCCTGATTTATTTAGAGGACAAGTAGAAGCCACGGATTGTGTAGAAGGTAGAAAAAGCTTGGTGGGTTGTATAAAAGGGTGAACAGCAAGGAGGAACAGTCAGAGAGAGGAAGTTGGGCTCCTAATACAGTAAGTGGTAAAGTCAGTGAAGCTCATTCTGAAGAAAGTCATACTGCAAAGTTCAGAAGGTGAAAGCCCAAGCCAATTGGATACGATGATATAAAGAGATCTGGCTTTAACATGGCATTATGAAATAGCCACCTTGGTATAGTGGTCGACTGTGTGCATAGCACCTGGAGCCTTTTTCAGAGGACTGTGGTAGCAGTAGATTTTCAAGGTAAGACATGAGTGAAGGCAGGACTGGGAGTGGAAGGGGAGGGAATAGATGTGGGTGCCCAGCAGCAGCAGCTGACCTACCGCTGTTATTCTAGTCACCATTCCAACTTCCTTTGGATGTCACACTCTTCACTGCTAACACGGCTCTGAATCAAAGGAATCATCCTGACCTCTGCAAAGAGTTTGATGTGGGGCATATCAAGCCTTTTTAAACTACAACTTTGAATGCAGCTGACCCAATGACAAAACAATTGCCTAATTTTGTCAGTAGAGGCTATTCCTACCCTAATGTAGCTGACTACTGACTTTTTTTTTCTTTTCTTTTTTTTTAATTATTTTATTGTTGTTCAATTACAGTTGTCTGCATTTACCCTCCCCCCCCCCCACCCCAGGCAAACCCACCTCCCTCCCTTGCTTCCCCCCTCCCCCTTGGTTTTGTCCATGTGTCCTTTATAGCAGTTCCTGAATACCCTTGTCCCCCTTCTCCCCTCCCCCTCCCCT
>PVJI01004503.1:0-73491 GCA_004026765.1 Micronycteris hirsuta | reverse complement strand
GTATTTTGCTTGCTTACCTCAGAAGCGTCTTGGCTGTGACTGATCTGAATTCCCCAGTAGCTGATCTGGCCTTGGTACCTTCGCTCCTGAGTCCTCATATGAAACTTTTTAACATTTCATATAGTAGAGGCTGCATGATGATGTACTCCTTGAACTTGACCTTATCTGAGAAGCACTTTATCTGCCCTTCGATTCTAAATAAAAGTTTTGCTGGATAGATTATTCTTGGTTGTAGGCCCTTGCTTTTCATGATTTGAAATATCTCTCTCCAGCCCCTTCTTGCTTGGAAGGTCTCCTTAGAGAAATCCGCTGACAGTCTTATGGGGATTTCTTTGTAGGTAACTGTCTCCTTTTCTCTTGCTGCTTGTAAGATTCTTTCCTTATTCTTGACCTTGGGTAATGTTATTATGATGTGCCTTGGTGTGTTCCTCTTTGGGTCCCGCTTCTTTGGGGTTCTTTGAGCTTCTTGGATTTCCAGGAAGCCTATTTCCTTTGCCAGGTCTGGGAAGTTCTCGTTCATTATCTGTTCAAAAATACGTTCAATTTCTTGGTGTTCCTCTTGTCCTTCTGGCAGCCCTATGATCCTGATATTGGGTCGTTTACAAATGTCTCTGAGGTTCCTGAATCCCTCCTCATGTTTTTGAATTCTTGTTTCTTCCTTCTGGTCCACCCCATTGGTTTGAGTCCCAGCTTCCTTTTTTTTCCTGTTGGTTCCCTGTAAATCTTCCTCCATTATCCTTATCGTATTCTTCATCTGTTCAATTATTTGCGTCCACCTATCTTCCAGTTTTGTTAGCATTTTGATTACAAGCATTTTAAACTGCGCATCTGATAGGTTGACTATGTCATCATCCGTTAGTTGTAATTTGTTCTGATCTTTCATTTTGGCCATTTTCATTCTTTTTATCTCGGTGCACTTGTCGGTTTGCAGGTGCCTGCAACCTGGGTTGCTTTTTGGGTGACGTTGCCTCTGGGGGCAGGGCCTCCTGGGTGTCGGACTTCCCTTCAGTTCGATTCTGTCCATTATGGTTGTTTAATTTTTCACTACTGCGTTCGTTGTTTAGACACTCTGGATGTGTGGGTGGCGAGTGTGTCCACCTATGCCGCCATCTTGGCGGAAGTTGACTACTGACTTTTAACCTAAGAGATTTAGGGAGTCAAATTTACTTTCCTTTGAGGCAAATTTGAAATTATTGAGATGAATTCTGGAGACATTGCTTAATGTTGTTAATTTGATCATTGCAGTCTTCAGTTTCTTCATTTACCTGAGTATAGCATTATTTTAATTAGTTCACTTTAAAAACTTCCAACTTAGAAAGTGTTCAAAAATAGATTTGGATCTGACACAATCCTAGCTTGTTAGACTAGTTAGATTTACAAGTCATTCCTTTAAGTAACTCCCAAGGTTAGAAAAACTGTGTGTGTGTGTGTGTGTGTGTGTGTGTGTGTGTGTGTGTGTGTGTGTAGCAAATTTCATTTTAAATATTCTGTAATCATTTGGCAAGAGTATGCATGGTTCACTTTGGACTTTTCAGCCCAGCAGAATATGTACCTATGGTTTAGGGGGCTAAGTTTCTAGGTTGCAGATTGCCAAATTAAATAGAACATCTTGAATGGCCCTTGAATACATCCTTCTCTCATACTTCACAACACTTAGGAAGAAAGAAATGTTCTCTGCTGCTACTCAAGACAGCTTTTCATAACTTCAGAAATTTGCAGTCTGCTACATCTTTTAATTCCCCCTCTCTTAAATTTTATTAATGTTGTCTAAAGGTCCTTTAATTTCTGTTTTACTTTCTTAGAAATTTTCATTACACAACCCATGAAATTTCTCCCTACATTTTCTATTTTATCATCTTGACGCTCTTTCCAGCATCCACGCTAAGAGGCCTTATAACATATATGCTATAGCGTTCCTTTCATTGTTTGATTGATTTTAGAGAGAAAAGAAAGGAGAGAGAGAGAGAAATCTATTTGCTGTGTTGCTGCACTTATTTATGCATTCATTAGTTGATTCTAGTTTGTGCCCTGACCCGCAACCTTGGTGTATCGGGACGATCTCTAACCAACTGAGAGCTACCCAGCCAGGGCCTGGTGTTTCTTAACTTACCCAATTCCAATGTTGTTTTTTTTAAATCTCCATTTATGCTAAGTTAGCTATGGGATGGCCACCTATTGGAATCTACCATAAACTGGAACCACTTCAGCTTTGAATTTTGAACTTTGATATTCCTCTTTCAGATCATAATTTCACTTGGGGCCACTAATCTCCCATTTAGTAAATACTTATTGAGTGCCTACATATACTGAAGTTTATGCTACTCCTGTAAGGGAGTACTACATAAAAAAGTTGATTCCACTTTTTTTAAGTTGCCATAAATGCCCTCTTCCTTTATCCTCACCTTGAGTTTGTGATGCTCCTGCCTACCTGTGATTGGGGTACTACCCTGATTCTGACCTCATTTGCTTTCCTACCTAGAAAGGTTCACTTTAACCTGCACCTTCAATTCTGACTTCTCTTTTTTAGGCTCTTTTACTATTTCCTCTGACTTTATTCATTATTATTATATTTTACAGTCAATAGTTATTAATATTTATCTATATAGTTGTGCTTTCTTTTGTTCTATATTCTATCTTCCTTTGTTTAGGGCTTTGCTTTAATGAATTAATTTATTTATTTAGTGCAGATCTGCTGGTGATGAATTCTCTGTGTTTTTTTGTTGGTGGTGGTTTCTGACATCTTTATTTAATTTTCATTTTGGAAGGGCATTTTTTAGTATGTTTTATTAATTATGCTATTACAGTTGTCCCATTCTTTTTCTTCCCTTTATCCCCCTCTGTCCTGTACCCTCCTTCTCTCCAGTATTTACCCCCCACCCCCACCTTATTTCATGTCTATGGGTCATACAGTTAAGTTCTTTGGCTTCTCCATTTCCTATACTATTCTTAACCTCCTCCTGTATATTTTGTACCTATCAATTATGCTTTTTATTCCCTGTACCTTTCCTCCCATTCTCCTCCTCCGCCTCCCCGCTGATAACCTTCATGTGATCTCTATTTCTGTGATTCTGTTCCTGTTCTAGTTGTTTGCTAAATTTGTTTTTGTTTTTGTTTTTTTAGATTCAGTTGTTGATAGTTGTGAGTTTGTTGTCATTTTACTGTTCATACTTTGCCTCCCTTTGTAGTATCCTCTTTTATTCAAACTCTTTCCTTTAGCTAGTGTTACCTACTTAAAGCCTCAAATCTCTCCACAGTTATAAAACCCCTAGAGGTCCCCATGCCTTGGCCTGTTTTCTTCCTTCTTGAACCATCTTTCTCAACAACTCCCATCTCTTGTCTGATTGACTCCAACTCATCTTTAAAGACTCAGCTTTAGGATTAAGACTAAGAGAAGCTTATCTTCTCTTGGAAGGGTTTCTGAACCTTTTCCTTCCCCATTTCAAGACATAAATGAGTCTTTTCTGTGGATTCAGTACAATTCAATAAATGTTTATGGCATCTATTCTCTGCCAAGAACAGTTTTAGGAGTTGGAGAATCACAGATGAATAAGCTGAAGTATTGCCCTCAAAGACTTTTGTTCTGGAAGAGAAGGCACATAAATACATAATTGCAGTATAGTGTGACAGATATAACAGTTGAAAAGTATGATCTTGGGAGGAGGGTGTGAATGAAGGATTCTTAGAGGAGAAGAAATCCATGTTGATTTTAAAGAATAAATGACAGTGTATCAAGCAGACAAGGCGCTTGGAGTAGGGTGAATATCCAAGATTTGAGAAACAATGTGCAATGGTATGGAACGGCAAAACAGTAAGTTTAGGAAATTAAGAAAAGGTGATATTTGAGTGTAAAACTTAGAAGGTGATTACTGGGAGCTGAGCTTGAAAAGCTGGGACAGGCGATCACCGAAGATCTTACTTGCGATGCATGACTCCGTAGTGGCACTTTTCCTGCTGTGCTGTGACCGCTGGTTTGCATCTCTGCGTCTCCACCAGGAGGCTCCTTCGGGGCAGGCCGAATGTCTTACTCATAGTCTGTGCACACAGAGCGCCTACCCACGTGTCTAGGATGTGGCGGATACTCGTGAAAGCTTATGTTATTAATGTGGACCCTTTAAACTTTTAAAAGATTACATAAGACTATTATTTGGTGTTTGATACCTGTCTGTCTGTCTATCTCTTTATCTCTCTATCACCTGGGTTGAGTCTGGACAGTATCAGCTCCAAAGTCCAAGTATAAAAATAAAATTGAAGTAAAATGCGACTAGGATTCTTAGTAAAACTACAGGGCATGACATATCCAGTGTGTAACTTTTAAAAGATAAAATGTTATTAAAGTGCTTCTAAGATTTGAATAGCTATTATTGAGAAACAAGATAAATAGACATTTATACAGCTTTGCCGATGAAGCGGGATGTTCTGTGTATATCTTTCCATTCACTCTTAATTCTTGTCTCTCTTCTACAGCAGTGACACCAGATGGAGACATTTTTACAGCAGAAAGTCTTAAGAACTCTGCACCTCAGTTGGGTGGGACAGGCCGTGTTCTGAGTCTCTAGACCAGAAGGCTAATAGCCAGCTTTTCAGCCCTACTGTTTTCTTGCCTCCTGCTTTCAAAAGAGCATTTTGAATCACTAGGGAAAGTAGCACATACAGTTAGAACTGCCCTGAACATAGGAAAAAAGGAAACATATAACTTGAAATCAATCATAATAATCCATAGCAGTAATCTGAAAAAAAATCACAATATCTAAAATCTCCTACTGTTGTACAAGATCCACTGGCTAGTTGACTAATTACCGGTGAAGAAATGGGAAAAGAAAATGAGAAGGAAAGCTTTTGAATAAGCACACTGCTTTGTCTTAAGTAGTTTTACACATCTTTTAAAAAAATCACTTGAGCTTGTTGGCCTTTTCTTACCTTTTAAAAAACGCCTTTGCCAAAGAATCTGCTAACCATTATGGTTTCTCCCAACATCCCCTCCCTTTCCTCCCTTCTCCCTCAGTATCTTTTTGCCACATACATTGCTCCTTCGGCCACTCTTGACATTGGACTCCAACAGGAAAAGAAAAGAGAAATTTATATGAAGATCCAGCCACCATTTGAAGACCTTTTTGACACAGCAGAAGAATATATTCTTCTCCTCCTACTCGAGCCCTGGACACTGATGGTGAAGTCAGACCAAGTCGCTTACAGACAGGTATCGTGGCACCGAGGAGCTGTGTGTGAACCATCGCGTTTACTGTAAAACCGACGATAAGCAGTATTGTTAACACACAAGGAAAAAAAGCTGAAAAAAGGTCCCCTATGGGCCAGGAATTCAGTTTTTCTATTGCCTCCTAACAAAAGGCTTAAATTGGTGTCATTTTCAGTTCTTTACACAAATATGTTAGCAGAGATGAATCTGAGTTTTGGTTTCCTGTGAACCAACAAAATATGCCGTGATTATATGCTGGCTTTGTCCCTTCTTGCCGTTTTTCAGCAGCGGCCTTAATTTTGATTAATGGACAAAGCCCGTTTGATTTTAGGCTGGATGAGTTACAGTAAATATTATACCCATGGAAAATATAAACGTTTCACATGTATGGTGGAAAGCACATTCCCTGACTTCAGTGCAGCCGTTGGAAAGCCCCCCCAGATGTTCATCAGGTCAGATTGCTTGATTGGATGAAAGTTTCAACACGTCTTTTTTCATTCCAAAAGAGGTCATGGTAAGCCTCAGTGCTTGAATATTTTCACTCTTCTTATGGACGGGTGGAGTGAATTTCTTTAAATATTTATTTTGAATCACAAAACCATTCGTGGGTATTTTTTATATTAAGTTAATGTACGTGCCCTGTTCATGGGGTCATTTCAGGTGGGACTCTGCTATCTTTGCATTGCTCCTCTTTGTTCACGTCTCCTCAGCAACTCCTTAGTCACATCCTCTGCCTGGAAGGATCGGTTAGGTAGTTCGGATACAATTAACGCTGAGACACCTTGGATAGAGTTACCTGATTGGATTGTGGCTAAAACAATCCTTATGGCTTACTCAATTCAATGAGCAAAATAATTAAATTTTCTTTCTGATTTCTCTTTGTTCTGAAAAATTGGTAACCTTGGTAACCAATGGTAACCTCTCTACTACAAAAATATATAATTACACTGGGAAAGTTAGGCTATCATATGAAAAGTTTAAAAATCTCTCTACTTGATTTTTAATATAGTTTATTGATTATGCTATTACAGCTGTTCTAATTTTTTCCCTTGTACACCCTCCACCCAGTATCCCTCCACTCCCTCCAGCAATGCCCCCCTTAGTTCATGTCCATGGGTCATGCGTGTAAGTTCTTTGGCTACTCCATTTCCTATACTGTTCTTAACTTCCCCCTGTCTATTCTCTGCCTACCAATTTGTACTACCTAATCCCTGCACCTTTTCCCCTACTCTCCCCCTTCTCCCTCCCAACTGATAACCCTACAAATGATCTCCATATTTATGGTTCTGTTTCTGCTTTTTGTTTAGCTTGGTTTTTTAGATGCAATTTTTGCTAGTTGTGAATATATTGCCATTTTAATGTTCATAGTTTTGATCTTCTTTTTCTTAAATAAATCCCTTTAATATTTCATATAATAATGGCTTGGTGATGATGAACTCCTTTAACTTTACCTTGTCTGAGAAGCACTTTATCTGTCCTTCCATTCTAAATGATGGCTTTGCTGGATAGAGTAATTTAGGTTGTAGGTCCTTGCTTTGCATCACTTTGAATACTTCTTGCCAGTTCCTTTTAGCTTGCAAAGCTTCTTTTTAGAAATCAGCTGACATTCATATGGGAACTCTTTTGTAGGTAACTATCTGCTTTTCTCTTGCTGCTTTTAAGATTCTCTCTTTATCTTTAACCTTTGGCATTTTAATTATGATGTGTCTTGGTGTGGCCCTCTTTGGGTCCATCTTGTTTGGGACTCTGTCCTTCCTGGACTTGTATGTCTATTTTCTTCACCAAATTAGGGAAGTTTCTTTCATTATTTTTTCAAATAAGTTTTCAGTTTCTTGCTCTGCTCTTCTCCTTCTGGCATCCCTCTGATTCAAATGTTGGCATGCTTGAAGTTGTCCCAGAGGCTTCTTAGCCTATCCTAGTGTTTTTGGATTCCTTTTTCTTCTTGCTGTTCTGCCTGCATGTTCTTTCTTCCTTATGTTCCAAATCATTGATTTGATTTGGCTTCTTCTACTCCACTGTTGGTTCCCTGTAAATTTCTCTTTATTTTATTTAGTGTAACCTTCATTTCTGCCTGGGTCTTTTTTTATTCTGTTGAAGTAGCCAGTGAGTTCCTTGAGCATCATGTCGAGCATAACTAGTATTTTGAACTCTGCATCTGATAGATTGCTTGTCTCCGTTTTGTTTAGTTCTTTTTTTGGAGTTCTGTTCTGTTCTTTCATTTGGGTCATATTTCTTTGTCTCCTCTTTGTGGCAGCCTCTATATATTTGTTTCTATGTTTAGTAGAGCTGTTTTGACTCCCTGTCTTAGTAGTGTGGCCTAGTGTAGAAAAGTCCAGGTAAGTTGAATGGGGTGGAACCTTAGGTAATCACCAGGGCAGGGCAAACCATGTGAACTAAGTTGATGAAGTCTCTGGTATGGTGTTGCCGCTCTGTGGCTCTGTGTGGGGGAAGGCTCAGAAAGGGACAGTGCTGCTGCCTGGCCTCTGGAGTTTTGTCTGGGAGAAAGCTGTTCCCTGGCACTTGTCCTGGTGCCAGACACTTCAGTTTCTCCTCATATGCACCTGGTGCCCTTCTAGCTGCTGCCCTGGTGCTAGAGCCCAGAGGGAATGAGTCTACGTAAGCCCTAAGTCCATTGTGAGCCCTTTAAGAGGAGACTCCTGAGAATCCCACAGTTTCTTCTGCTGCCCCAACCCCTGCTGGTTTTTACAGCCAGAAGTTATAGGGACGTATCTTCCCAGCACTGGAACCCTGGTCTGGGTGGTCTGGGACCCCTCCCGAATTTTTATCTACCACACCTGGGTGTGGGACCACCTGTTCCGCATCCCTGCACCTCCCCTGTGTGTCTCCACATTTCTACCCCTCCTACCTGTCTGGGTGAGTGTGACTTCTTTAATTCCTTGGTTGTTGGACTTACAGCTCATACAGCTCAATTTTCAGATGATTCTGAGTGATAGTTGTTTTGTAGCATAGTTTAATTTTTGCTGTGGTTGTGTGAGGAGGCAAGCCATGTTTACCTATGCCTACATCTTGGCCACAAGTCTCTACTTCTGATTTTAATGTAATGTATAGTCTAGAGGAAAATGGATCTGAGATATGGTCCTGGGATGATAAAGATTTAGAATTATAACTAAAGTCCCTAAACCAAAAGGTTTTGGCTTTAGTAATTATTCCTATAAAAATGCATGGGACAAATGATGCATTCTTTTCAATAAGAGGAAGAATAACCCTCTCTTAATTTTTAGAAACATCCTTAAATTCAGCCCAGAGATTTCTGTAAAAGTCTAGTTGACTGGATTACATAGGCTTTCCCAAAAGGGATAACCAAGGAGACTACTCAAACTAGCCAGATTTTTTCCCTGCAACAGAGAAACAGAGAATGATCTTGTTCTCCTGACTGTATAAAGTCGTATAATACACACTCTGAAGGCTGTGACTGACCATGCAGTTTAATTAGATGATTAATTCTCTCCTCTCTTGCTACACCAATAAAACCTTTGCTCGCTGACTAATAACAATGGAGTCTGGTCATTTCATGTTCTTCTGGGGATCACGTGGCCCCTAAATCAGTAGTGCCTGCCTTCATGTCTGTTATCCTGTTATAATAAACAGAAACTGGAAATGTGACCCAGCATGTTTCCAGTGTTTGTTAGTTCCCAAGGGTTTTCCAGAAAGGAGGAGGATTTTTGGTAGCACTATATCATCAATTTTCAAGCTTTTTCATCTCCTGGCACACATAAACTACTAAAATTCTGCAGCACATCAAATATATATATATATTTTAGCCAATCTTACAGAAATAGGTATAATTTTGATTAATTTATAAAAAAATAATAATAGTAATTACCTACACTTTTTTCTCCAAAGTGACATTTTATTTAATTAATTTATTTATTTTATTGATTTTAGATAGAGAAACATCAATTTGTTGTTCCACTTATTTATGCATTCATTGGTTGATTCCTGTTTGTGCCCTAACCCAGGATCGAACCTGCAACTTTGGCATGTTGGGACAATGCTCTAACCAATTGAACTACCCGGCCGGGGCCACAAAGTGACTTTTAAAAAATCAGGTTGCTGTACTTGTGCATAAAGATTGCTGGTACCAATCAATCAGGCACAACCTTATCATACACCATGACCAAGAAGATGCAATTCTGTTATACAACGTATATATTTATGATTCAAGACAGGGCATTCACAATGGACAGCCATTGTTGTGTTGGCTGTTGTCATTTTTTTTATTTGACAATTTAAGGGAAAAGAGGTCAGTGCCCCTGACTAAGTAGTCGGATATTGCACATTTTAAAAATTCTCATGGCACACTTGTTAAAACACACACCTAGAAATGTATTTTTTTATTGCATACATTCAAAATCTGACTTTGCTATAGCTAACATTTTTTACTATGTTGGTTGTCCTGCTTTAGCCTCCAAACTAATTTACTTTATTAGCAAGTGTATTGGTTTCTTAGCCAACTGTTACTGGCAAATTGTGCATTCTTTCCCTGTTTTCTCATAGTGCACATTCGATTGATGTTACAAGTTTTTTTTTTACTATTTTATTAGGTGAACTTGGTGGAAGAAACTCGACAGCTAGACTCCACATACTTTAGAAAGCTACAGGCTTTGCATAAAGTGACACTGTCCAAGAAAGCTGAGGTAAGACACCTCTCTGCGTAGAAAAACGAATTTATGTCCTGGAGAGGATTAGTACTGCATATATTGGTGGGGGTGGGGGTGGAGGTTGGAGATCATATATTGAGATCATATACTGATAATGTAGGGATAGGTCATCTCATTTTTCTGCTTTTTCTTTGCTTAGCATGCTACATTTGATAAGTATCACATTTTATTGACACATTTAATGACAAAGCAGATAAGGTAACACCAGGGGCCAAGCTACTTGTTTGCCTTAGCTGAGAGCCTTCAAGTCACATTACATTCCTTTGACTTTTATTATTTTCTGTATGTCAGCAACTCTGTTTGGTGTCAAGTTGCGAAAGAGTAAATTGAGTTTTTCAAACAGAAAAGGAACTGGTTTATGATATCAATGGGCAAAATAATTTTTAAAAATAAGGAAAGAGTTTGAGGAAGTCAGTAAAAAGACCATAGGATTGACTAGGATATGAAAAACATTATTTTGATATATAAATTTAAAACTTTTGGATTGGCTAAGTATACCATGATAGATCTATAAAGCAATAGTATTAAATTGTATCTACATAAAAAAGACATTTCAGATTCATATTTATTGACATGGAAAATGCTCAGGACATATTACATAAAAATGTAAGGAATAAAAATGCAGGTGTTGCCCTGGCTGGTGTAGCTCAGTGGATTGAGCGTGGGCTGGGAACCAGAGGGTCCCGGTTCGATTCCCAGTCAGGGCACATGCCTGGGTTGCGGGCCAGGTCCCCAGTGAGGGCCATGTGAGAGGCAATCATACATTTCTCTTTCTCCCTCTCTGTCTCCCTACCTTCCCCTCTCTCTAAAAATAAATAAAAATAAAATCTAAAAAAAAATGCAGGTGTTGTATGATCTTATTTATACAAAGTTGAATATGTATTTCTACATATGTATATATATGAAAAGAGGAATCTGGAAAAATGTTCACCAAACTGTTAAAGACAGTTAGCTCTGAACTTCCGACCAAGATGGAGGAATGGGTAGATAAACTTTGCTTCCTTGCACAGCCAAAAGAAGGACAAAAGCAAATTTAAAAACAAAAAATAGCCAGAACTGCCAGAAAATTGAACTGCATGGAAGTCTGACAACCAAGGAGTTAAAGAAGAAGCATTTATCCAGACCAGTAGGTGGGGCAGAGACAGGCAGCTGGGTGGAGAGGACTCGCAACAAGGCAGCAACTGGAGAACCGGGTGTTCCCACATTTGTGTGTGGATAAACTGGGAGGAGCAACCGGGGAGCGAGACACACCATGCAACCCATGGTTCCAACCCAGGAAAATAAAGCCTCAAAACCTCTGACTGAAAATACCTGTGGAGGTTGTTGTGGCAGGAGAAACTCAAAGCCTCACAGGAGAGTTTGTTGGAGAGACTCACAGGGTCCTAAAACATACACAAACCCTCCTACCGAAGAATCAGCACCAGAAGGACTCAAATTGCTTGTGGGTAGTGGAGGAAGTAACTGAAAGCTGGCTGAGAGCCAAGTAAGCAGCATTGTTCCCTCTTGGACCCCTCCTCCTCATACAGCACCACAACACAGTGACATGGGCTGCCCCACCCTGGCAAACACATAAGACTCTGCCCCTTACTACATAACAGGCTTGCAGAGACAAAAAAATATGGCCCAAATGAAAGAACAGATCAAAGCTCCCCAAAAAGTATAATTACTTGATGAAGAGATTGCCAGTCTATCAGATGCTGAGTTCAAAACACTGGTAATCAGAATGCTCACAGAAATGATTGAGTATGGTCACAAAATAGAGGAAGAAGTGAAGGCTATGAAAAGTGAAATAAAGGAAAATGTACAGGGAACCAACAGGGTCGGGAAAGAAATTGGGACTCAAATCAACAGTTTGGAGCAGGAAGAAGAAATAAACATTCAACCAGAACAGAATAAAGAAACAAGAATTAAAAAAAAAAAAAAAAGAGGAGAGGCTTAGGAACCTCGAGGACATCTTTAAATGTTCCAACATCCAAATCATAGTGTTACCAGAAGAAGAAGAACAAGAGAAAGAAATTGAACACTTATTTGGAAACATAATGAAAGAGAACTTCCCTAATCTAGCAAAGGAAATAGACTTCCAGGAAGTCCAGGAAGCTCAGATAGTCCCAAAAAAGTTGGGCCCAAGGAAGCACACACCAAGGCACATCATAATTACATTACCCAAAATTAAAAATAAGGAGAGGATTTTTAAAACAGCAAGAGAAAAGGAGACAGTTGCCTACGAAGGAGTTCCCATGAGGCTATCAGCTGATTTCTCAAAAGAGACCTTACAGGCAAGAAGGGGTTGGAAAGAAATATTCAAAGTCATGAAAAGCAAGGACCCACATCCAAGATTACTCTATCCAACAAAGCTATCATTTAGAATGAAGGGCAGATAAAGTGCTTCTCAGACAACGTAGAGCTAAAGGAGTTCATCATCACCAAGCCATTATTATATGAAATGTTAAAGGGACTTATTAAGAAAAAGAAGATAAAAAATACAAACAGTGAAATGACAACAAACTCACAACTATCAACAAACCAATCTAAAAAACAAGCTAAGCAAACAACTAGAACAGGAACAGAATCACAGAAATGGAGATCACATGGGAGGTTATCAGCAGGGAGGAAAGGGGGGAGAATGGGGGAAAAGGTGCAGGGAATAAGAAGCCTAAATTGGTAGGTACAAAATAGAGAGGGGGGACTTAAGAATGGTATAGGAGCCCTGGCTGGTGTAGCTCAATGGATTGAGTGCAGGCCTGTGAAGCAAAGGATCACTGGTTCGTTTCCCAGTCAGGGCCCATGCCTGGGTTGCAGGCCAGGTCCCCAGTGGGTGCCACTTGAGAGTCAACCATACATTGATATTTCTCTCTGTCTCCTTCTCCCTCCCTTCTCCTCTCTCTAAAATTAAAAAAAAACACAAAAAAGAATGTAATCCTTATTAGAAAGCATCTTTCTTTACCCTGTAACTTTTGAAATTAAGTTATAGATAAAAGAATGTTTTATGTTCATAATATATTGTTAAGAAAAAGAACCAAATTATAAAACCATACATAGTTGTATAGTCCTGTCTTCTTCTTGTTCTGTATAATCCTCACCCATGGGTATATCCACTGACTTCAGAGAGGGGGAAAGAGGGAAGGAAGGAAGGAAGGAAGGAAGGAAGGAAGGAAGGGAG
Source organism: Micronycteris hirsuta (assembly GCA_004026765.1). Lineage (NCBI taxonomy): Eukaryota > Metazoa > Chordata > Mammalia > Chiroptera > Phyllostomidae > Micronycteris > Micronycteris hirsuta. Next base: position 60,455 of record PVJI01004503.1, on the reverse strand, counting down.
GGAAGAGAGAGAGAGAAAGAAAGAGAAACATTGACACAGAAGAGAAACATCGATTGGTGCCTCCCTTGTGTGCCCTGACCTGGGATCAAACCCACAACCTAGGTGTGTTTCCTGACTGGGAGTTGAACCTGCAACCTTTTTTGATGTACAAGATGACACTCCAACCAACTGAGCTACTCTGCCAGGGCATTCGTATCTTCATTTTTAATAAAATACATATATGTAGACAAAAAAGACTAGATGTATGTATATATAAAAATGCTAACAGTGTTTATCTCTGAATGGTAGTAGTATGTGTGCTTTTTGTTTTTATTACAGAAGACATTACTTCTGTACTAACAAAAATAATAAAATTAATATTTACAAGCAAGTATATAATAAATGTTTACTAACTGTTCCTCAAAATAAGGGAATGGAATGTAAAGGAACAGAAGAGAATTTGTTAGGAGTTAGAACCAGATTGTAGATTCCTTTTTTTTAAGATTATATTTATTTATTTTTAGAGAGAAGGTAAGGGAGGGAGAAAGAGAGGGAGAGAAACATTGATGCAAGAGAGAAACAATGATTGGTTGCCTCTCATCTTGACTGGGGACCAAACCTGCAACCCTGGCATGTGCTCTGACTGGGAATCAAACCAGCGACCTTTCATTTCATGGAACGACACCCAACTAGCTGGGCCACACCTGCCAGGGTTAGATTCTAGATTCTTCACCCAGTTCTACCATTGACCTGTGAAATGGCATTGGCCTAACAGTTAATTTTTATTTCATCTTGTTTTAATTCGAAAAATAATTTGTTGTGTTCAAGAGATTTTTATGAAAAGTATTATTTCACTAGGACACTACTCATGAAATTGAAACTGGTACTTCACCACAGCCTGATACCTCTAAGGAAACACAGTACTGGAATAATGTTCCTGCAGAATATAAGCATTTTAATTTTGATGATCTGCTTAATAACAAACTGGAGTTTGAACATTTCCGTCAGTTTCTTGAGGCTCATTCATCAAGGTAAGGAGCATAACCATTGTAAAATGTATTTCCCTCTTGAAACATCTTTTTTTTCCTAAGCTACTTAATTTTTTTAAGCTGTATAGATAACTTTCTGTTAGGGACTGCATTAAAAATAGCAACCTCCAAAGTGTTATTTTAAGTGGTTAAATAATATTTGTTGATACTTTTAGCATTGGCTAAGCTAAAACACCAGTATGTTTTAGCCTTTCCATTTTCTGCTGTTTCTTTTGCATTTGTCTAGACAGGTGCTAATTCTGTTTCTGAGAAGTGTCTCTTTTATATTTCACTAAGCTATTGAAATTAATGCAATATTTTATACTTTTTATTAGTTAATATATAAGTGAAATGTAGTTCTGCACAGAACCTTGGGACCTTATAACATATTTATCTAATATAAACTGAAGCATTGATCATATTTTTTTCCAATAATTTTTCTCACAAGTTAGAAAAGATTGGTTAGACTTGGGAGCCACATTTCATATATATAGTTTCCCTTCTTTGTGCTGAGGATTATTCTAAATTTAGCCTGTTGCCAAATGGATGTGCAATAGGTGGGTATGTTCCTGTATCTGAAACTGACAGTACTAGTCCATTCCTAAGGGAAGAACTCTGAGACCCTACCAACAATGGTGACAGATTTTTTTCTGATCCTAGGACTCCTGTTATTCATTCATATACTTAGTCAGGATGAGGCACAGAATTGTACTCATTATTTTCATGATCTAATCACATCTGCTAACTAGTCAAGACAGCAGCTTCGTTTGGTGTTTGGTAGAACTGAGAGAAACAAATAAGAAAGGCTGTGCTTCGTCTTTGCTTTCATTCCAGCATGGACCTGATGTGCTGGACGGACATCGAGCAGTTCCGAAGAATAAGTCACAAAGATCAAAAGCAAAGGGATGCAAAATCTATCTATATTAAAAACAAATATCTTAATAAAAAATATTTCTTTGGACCTAACAGTCCCGCTTCTCCACGTCAGCAGAACAAGGTATAACATGAAAAGATATTTTCTATACTGAAGTAATTTATTATTATTTATTATTTTTTTGCCAACAGCCTGAAAGTCTTTTTGTTTCATTTGCTTTTATGACTTAGATATTGGGCACCTTTGATATCTCATTTTTTTAGATATTTACATGTATCTACAAAATAAATGTTTTTAAAATGCACTCAAGTATTATATATTATAAAATGTGTTACTTAGAAAAGTAATTTAAGAATAAAAACAACCTTTATGCAGTCACTCATCCACTCATTCAACCAGTACGAGTGCCTGTGATACGCTGATATGCCAGACACTCTTCTGGGAGCTCAGGGCACGGAGTGAACTAGGCGGACTCTGTCCTCGAAACAAGCAGGGAAACAGCCACTTTCAGCCATGAACTTCCATCTTGACCTCTTTGCTGTTCTTCTATGAACTGATATTACTCCAAATGTAATTAATCTTTGAAAAACCCTGCTTGCCATTGCATTGTCCCCATGAAGTATTTTCATTGGTTTGACCATTTTGTTGGACCAAAGTCACATGGTCTGAATCACAACTTATTAATAACCATGGTATTATTATTTACAGAAAAATTCATATTGGGATTCAGCAGTGGGTTTGATCACATAAAATATGGCTCATTTTTTATGATTAAAAAATTGCAATTATTTATTTAGTTCGAAGTTTGTTAGTACTACCACGTAGAGATCAAATGATAGCATTTGATTTTTTTATGTTGGTAATTTAATGTATGCATATTCTGATGGCATACATTTGTAACATACAAATCTCAGATTAATGAGAAATTCATTAAATTCAAGAAAAATTCAGAGATATTCATGAGTAGGGCCTACTAAATGAAAAAGCTCGATCTTTGCAGGGAGAAGTAAGCAGAAGTCCTTCGGAGTAAGAGGGATCGGAAGTAGGATTAAGCAATCTTGACAAAAACGCTTTGCCATTAGGGCCCTGAGACACAACTTGGGAGGTGTCAGCAAAAGAGGTTGGGTGTCTCACTGAGCACGAGCCGGAAATGAACACATGGAAAGCATTTGTTTTCTGTTTGGCCTGCGCTGCATTGCATGAGGTTTAGTGATACCTGATGCCCCTGTGTGACCCCTCCATAGTGTAACATGCCGAGCTTTTAAAATTCAGTGGGAAGAGTCACCTGGTGCTTTCATAACAAATGATAGTGCTTACTGCAGAGGAGTTTTCCCAATAATTCTTCTTCCTCATCTTTGTCTTTATTTTATTTTTATTTTATTTACTTATATTTTATACTTAAGGATATTCAAATCACATTATGTAGATCACATTATATAGATCATGCTAGTTCTGATTTCAGTTGTGGTCAATTTGCTCTTAGAGTAACAAAGTAGTTTGTTTTTCTTTTTCTTCTGTTTTTCTATTTCCTTTTTTTAATACAAAACCAGCATCATTGTTAATGTTATTTGATTAATATTAAAGGATGGCTAAGAGGGTTTCTCTTTTGTTTTTATTAAAACAATTTATTAGTAGGATTTGATTAATCAAAGGAGAGCTAAGAAGAAGGTGATTTTTTCCAATGAGCAGTCCAAAAGTTTCAGGTGTACATAGGAACAGGGAGAAAACAGAATGCTCTCTAGGAGGAAATAGCCATTAGTAGCTTGTTGAAGCCAATAATTATGCAAAAGGAAAATTTAGGCCACAAAGAAACTGTGTTTTATAAAAGATGCTACCTACGCAAGTCGGAGACCGTTGCCTGTGTAACCCAGCCTCCCTCTCCTTCTCGCCGCCTCTGCTTCCTTCTTAGCGGTTGTTGGAACAGCCCCACATCGCTGCCAGCAGCAGCGTCCCGCCATGTCCCACCCGATATTTATATCTCAGTCAAGGTTGTCTCTATACCAAGCTTCATTTTCCTCATTAGCAAAAGAAAATGATTTCTCGAACCTGTCACTTTGACCAGAATCACAGATTCATAGATTATTAGACCTAGAAGAGAATTTAGGAAACTAATATACTGATGCCCTCATTTTAGTCGAAGATACTGAGGCCATGGGGGGAAATGGCATTGCTTCTAGTCTCACAGGGTAAAAATCCCATTCCTGTGTTTTTGGAAACAGCCCTCACATAAACCGTAATTCTGTCTTTGGTGTTAGAGAAGTTATCTGTCTTTACTGTACACAATAGAGCCAGGAGTTAATCTTACAGAAAATGAAAATTGTGGCACCTCTCAGGTGCTCAGCAAGTGGTTTGGGGGTGAATGAATAAATTAATGACTATTAGTGCTTCTTTACCAAAGCAGAAGTTTATAGTTTCTGTTTTATTTTATTTTCTTAGATAATGAATTTAAGTGGTGGCTGGGGAAAGATTCTCCATGAGCAGCTTGAAGCACCTGTTCTACTTGAAATTCAGAAGCGTGTCCTAAATAGGCTAGAAAACATGTGGTTGCCATTGTTTCTTGCAAGTGAACAGTTTGCAGCGCGTCAGAAGATAAAGGTAAATGTTAGCACTACAGTCTTTGCGTGGTCACTGACCGGACCTCTCGGAACTTCAGGTGTGCGCCCCATTGACCCGGCCAGCCATCGCGCTCCTATGGCGTCATGGTTAAGAGCACGGAATCAGACTTCCCAAGTTTTAACCTCAACACTGCCATATGTTAATTGTACAACTCTGTTTTATAACCTTAGTTTGTTCATTTTAAAAATGGGGTTAATAAGAGTAATTGCTTCACAAGATTGTTGTGAAGATGAAATGATATATGTTTAGCTTCTTAGCACAGTGCCTGGTACACAGCAAACATGCAAATATTATCTATTAATGTAGTTGTTGTTTTTATATTATTATTATTATTAAGTACTCACATAAATTGGCAAGGGTATTCAAGGGACAATACTTAAATGAATTATGATAACTTAATACTATTGAAAACTGCAGATTTTCATATAAAATGAGATTAAAGTATAAATTGAGATTTCCACATGTGTTGACATGAAATATTTTGTTTGTTGAAACAAGCAGGATACAGAACAATATATAGAAGATAATCCCATTATATATTTACATCTATATATGTGTCTGTTTATATGTTTCTATCTCCATCTATCCATTCATCCCTCTATCTTTATGTTTATGAAAAAAGATCTAAGGGGATCTGCCTCCTGGGAATGGGTTTGGGGAGTGAAAAGGATTTTCACTTTACTTTGTAAAGTGAGGTGGTTTATCACTTTTTCTTTAAAAATAAGAGGCATGTATTACTTTTATAATTTAAAATGTCATTATCATACCTAAAACCAGGAAAACCTGACTTTTACAAGGGACAGAGAGCATGTATTATGATTTTGGACTTGAGTATGCAAAGCACATGCCAGTAGTAATGATCAGGAAGAATCTAAAAAAGTTTATCAAACACTTCGAGACCTAGTTATCTGTAAACATCCTTAGTCTTCTGAGCATCCTAACTTATGGAAAATACAGGATACTTGGGAACATAGAATTTTTAGTGTGGATAAGAGCTGACTCGTTTTAGGCAAAAAGTTTCTGGAAATAAGGCATTAAAACAATTCAAATTTCCTCATGCCTTTCTTTCTTTTTCTAAAAATATATTTTATTTATTTTTAGAGAAAGGGCAAGGAAAGGAGAAAGAGAGGGAGAGAAGCATCAATCGGTTGCCTCTGGCATGTGCTCCCCACTGGGAACCAAACCCATAACCCAAGGAGTGGTTCCCAAGAAAGGGAAAATAGTGGTAATTGGCAATAACCTCAAGAAATGTCTTCTGTATTTTCTGCCTCGGTTGGATAACTTTTGTACTCTGCAAAATCAGTTGTGGCGAGAATATAGCACAAAAATCTGGGGAGTCCTAACTATCTCTTCAGTTCCAAGTGGCCCAAAGAGGAACTATCATCTGCTTTTGGGGCAATACAGTCGGCCAGTGTTATCTCTGTCTTTGCAGAGGAGGAAACTGCTGAGAACAGAGAACTGGAACAACTCGCCTGGGGATCTGGGCAGAGCTTCCATTTCTAAGTCTGGTCCTTTTTCTTCTGAACAGTACTATCTCTTATCCATGCTGGCCTTTACTTCATTTTTTTAAAGCTCCTACATTAGTAAAGGATTTCCAGACTTTAGACATACTAATAATTGACATAAAATAATTGGTTTTGCTTTTAGGTACAGCTGAGAGACATAGCTGAAGAGCTCTTACTACAGAAGCATGAAAGGAAAATTGGGATTTGGAAGGCAAGTAATTATTTGTTATACTCTTTCTCCTGTAAGTTTTATTCTGTCAAAGTATTTTTCTCCTTCTTGTCCAAAAAGCCTCATTGCAGACACTGTCCTGAGCCACCAACTGAACGCCAACGCTGCTCTCCTAATTGGCTGGTGGAATCTAGTGGAAAATGTGGTTTGACCAGAGCCTTCTTGAACAATTCCTATCCCTGCTCAACTCCAGAAGTGTCTGTTTGGACTTTAAATATGTATTTTTTTTTTATTTTACGTGTGATGGGTTTATTGAGATAAGCTCTTCATTCCAGCATATGGTAGTTTGTTTATTATTGAGAATGGATCACACAAAATGAATGAGAAACCTGCAGCAGAGTCAGAAGGTTGAATTAGCTGCCTCATCCCCCTTTATTTAGAATTGCATTTTAGCTTTAACAAAATTCAGATAACTATCATTGTGGTGATTATTTAAACCACTATAATATAATATCTTACTAGAAATTGCCTATTTTGCTTCTTAACGAGCATGATAAACACAGTCTTCTTATTGAGTCCACACATTTATGGGTATTTATCTTTCTTCAGGTCTTGATAAAATGTCAAACTAGACCCAGGTGACCCACTGCAAAAAAGATAAAATTTTATTTGTCTGTTAAAGGAATATACATATATATATCTGTTAGGGTCCCCTGTTTCTGTATTTTCCTCTTGAAAGGAAAAAAAAACTGTTCTTATATTTGTCTTTTGCTATGCTTTTATTGAAATACTAAGTACAATGGGCTTATATTTCATATTATTGTACATTATATATTATGTTATTGTTTTGTTTAGTAAAATTACAGGTTTTAGTTACATTACTAAGTTTTAATACCTTAAGAAGCAGATCTTAAAACATCATTTGCTGAGTGGGTTCTAAACAAACACCTCAGGCTAATACACAGTTGTTTTAAACAAACCCCTCAGTCCAATACGTAGTTGTTCCTGTTTATAGGGCTGTAATTCTAATACGGACCACGTGGTGAGGGTCCTAACTCCTTGTCCAGAGACCACAGCACGTGCCTCTCCAGCACAGCACTGGGCAGCTAGTGCCTTGTCTGGTGACGGCCCGCCTGGGGTGGCCTTCCATTTCCGGTATCCCGCTCCCGCGTCACCCTGAAGGTCCTTCTCTGCAGAGCTTTTCTTTCTCTAGGCGGAATTGGTTGCGCCTTCACTTGAGTTCCCATGGCACGTTTTACGCAATACTCATTTTGATGATCATGAATGATGTGTTTCAAGAAACTTACTTTATGCACTATCTTTAATAGGTATTCATCATGTGTTTTGTTTGACTGTTACTGTAATCCCTAAATTCACCTAAAACATTGCCTTGGAGCAATGCATGGTTGTAGGCTAAACTCAGATTTGGGGAACTTCAATAAAATTTATCCAGTAAAACAAATCTATTCAGTAAATTCAGTAAAATCTGTCTTTGCCATCTAAGAAGCTAAAGGGAAAGAATATGTGATCTAAAAGAAGTAGACATCTTAAAATTATGAAGATATAAAATAAGTGTTAACTAAAACACTTATGGCTCCTTTAAGCATTAACTAAAACACCATGGCTCCTTCAGTCTTCTTTGTTAGGTAAGGTGAATCCTCAGCCAGAGGACGTGTTTTATTAAAAATAGTGTATTAGTAATTATTTCTTCTTATTAGTAATTCTTAATCATAATTTTCTAGTAAAATAATATAAAGATATGTCACCAAAAAACGTGATCTGTCCAGGATAGAATTATAGGGAAGTTCCATAGTAAATTTCCTATTTAAATTAATAGAATTAATTGGTAATTTTTTTCTAAAAGTTTGAAAAATATCTTAAATGTTTAACTGTTTTTAGTTTTTAATAGGAGAATTACATAGTAATCTATGATATATAATATATGAAACCACCAAATAAATAATAATATAACAATATATAATCATATGATTTTGATTACTTTGTTCTGTTTAAACAAACTCATACTATGCACTAACATGGTTTTTCACCATAGTCTCAAACTGTAATAATTGTTAGCATTCCCAAGCAGTGCAGTCATATGTTCTAAATCATCCAATCATTTCTTTTTCTTTCTGCCTCTTAACAAAATGATACCATAAGAAAGGAAAGGAGACAAAGGGGAGAGGAACAGAAGGAAACGTTCCCAAATTCTGTTGTAACCAGGCCACACGTTTCAGCAGCCAAAAGTAAAGGAGATAGAAGTTGGTAGTTTTTTAGTCCAGTAAATAACTTTGTTTACTCTTTAGAACGCAGCTAATTTTCTGTGCTTTCTGTTTGGACAGCCTGTGGAGAGTAAGTGGATCTCTTCGTCCTGTGAAATCATTGCTTTTCGTAAAGCGCTACTGAATCCAGTTACTGCAAAACAGTTCCAACGGTTTGTGGCTCTGAAAGGAGACTTATTGGAAAATGGGGTGCTCTTTTGGCAAGAAGTACAAAAATACAAGGTATTTTATTGGGAACGGGAGAAAATCACCTCTTTTTGAGGGAGAGATACATTACTATATCAGACTCTTAACTGTAACTTTACATAGAAGATATCCCAATTTTGACACCTTCAGAGCAATATGAAAATATTGAGAAGTTTATTTTTCTATTTTAGATACATTATTATTATACAATGAAGAATAAGAGTGAGCCCTAAATCATAGTGTTTTTCAAGGTAGTCCCATATATTATGACCTAATGAGAATCTTCTTGAAAAGTCTTAACTCTATTTTGGCATATCACTTATCTGTAAATGTACTATATACATTTTCCCCTGAAGGTATCCATATCCAATACTTTAACCAAGATCTCTTTATAAGAATTCCCAACCATATTAACTGCAATAGGAATCAAAGATAGCGGATTATGGATAAAGAAACCAACAGAACTAAGAGAGGCTTTTCTATTAGAAAAAAAGGGTCAAGTTAATAACAAAATAAATAAGAGAAAAAACAAGTTTAGATTCAAAAGCAGTTTGTTTTCAGGTTTCAGTGCTTAATGAAATCCTATGGAATCTTTGCACTGAAAAGGAGGAAAGGACTTTCTGGGTTATACAATCTGAACCTGACCACAGGAATGTTGTCTAGAAACACCTAAGAGCAGGTGTCCAGCCTCTGCACGAACGTTCCCAGGGGCAGCAGGCTCGTTTCCTTGCAAGCAGCCTATTTCATCCCATTATGAAAGAAGGGAATAAAAACAAAGCTGGAATTTCAGGGGATACTGCTTTCAATTGGCCTATAATGTAAACCTGTATTATACAGTAGGAATACTCTGCAACATGTATATTCTGTATAGTTAGCAGTTGCTCAATAAAATCTAGGTATGAACTTCCTCCAACATACCACGAAACAGTTTTCTACCCTTTCCTATTATCAACAGTTTTTGTGCTATTTTCTCAGGAAAAAAATATTTTGAGATAAGTATTTTCAAAATTTGTCACAAGATAAATAATATTAAATATTTTTTTGAGAATTAGAAAGGAGGCAGTGTCTGTTTTCCAAAATAGGCAATTATGAGTGGATAGAAGAATCTTCAAGCTTATGTGAATATGAGTAAGCCCCCACTCCCCACTAAGACAAGAGGTAATGAGATAAACCTTCCAAGATAAGTATTTAGTAAACCAAAGATTCATACTCATTCAACCCTTAGTTTTGTAACTGTTCCTTTTTCAATGCTGCCTTGGTCTTCGTTTAGATATCTTTTCTGCATCATAGAATGGAGAAAATATAGTACTAGGTAATTATGCTATAGAAGTGAATTTGTTCATTCAATAAACATTTAAGTATCTAATATGCCAGCCGTGATGCTAGATTGTAGGAATAAAAAGGTGAACACAGTACATGGCCCTCCCTCAGGAAGGGGAAGATCCATGCAAATAAGTACTATTGATTATGGTCTGTGTTCTAAGTAGGTGTCTCCACAGAGGAGGGAGTGATGCAGGGAAGGTGGCAGGTCAGGGAAGTCTCCATAGAAGGGATGGTACTTGGATTGGGTCTTGAGCATTCTACCTAGCAAAGTCTTAGTGAGCTCATTTTCATATGTTTTATTCTTCTTAAGTGTTTGCTATCTGCCAGTTATTGTCTTAATGCTTTTCATATAATAATTAATTTATTCTTCATAAGAATCCTATGAGTCTGGCCAAGATGGAGGTGTAGGTAGATACACTTTGTCTCCTCACACAACCAAAAGAAGGACAACATCAAATGTAAAAACAAAAAATAACCAGAACTTCCAGGAAATCAAACTGTATGGAAGTCCGACAACCAAGGAGTTAAAGAAGAAACATTCATCTAGACCAGTAGGAGGGAGAGACAGGCAGGCGTGGCAGAGAGGACGCGTGGCAAGGCAGCAGCTGGCAGATCAGGCAAGATGGCCTCTGCCAGACCCAGCAGTCCCACATTCATGTGCAGATAAACCAGGAGGAACAACTGGGGAATGAGACAGACCATACAACCCAGGGTTACAGTGTGGGAAATAAAGCCTCAAAACCTCTGGCTGTAAAAATCTTTGGGAGTTACAGTGGCAGGAGAGACTCCCAGACTCAAAAGAGAGTTCATTGGAGAGACCCACAGAGTCCTAGAATGTAAACAAACCTACCCACCCGGGAATCAGCACTAGAAGGGCCCAACTTGCTTGTGGGTAGTGGAGGACATAACTGAAAGCTGGCGGAGAGCCAAGCAAGCAGCATTGTTCCCTCTTGGACCCATCCCCCACATACAGCATCACAGTAAAAAGCTCCAGGAAAAATACAGCTAATCAATGGAGAGATAGCCAGCATATCAGATGCAGAGTTCAAAACACTGGTAATCAGGATGCTCACAGAATTGGTTGACTATCGTCACAAAATAGAGGAAGAAGTGAAGGCTATGAAAAGTGAAATAAAGGAGAACATACAGGGAACCAACAGTGATGGGAGGGAGACTGGGTCTCACATCAACGTTTGCACCAGAGGAAGAAATAAACTTTCAACTAGAACAGAATGAAGAAACAAGAATCCAAAAAAATCAGGAGAGGCTTAGGAACCTCCAGGACAACTTTAAATGTTCCAACATCTGAATCATAGGGCTGCCAGAAGGAGGAGAGGAAGAGCAAGAAATTGAACACTTATTTGAAAAAATAATGAAGCAGAACTTTCCTAATCTGGCAAAGGAAATAGACTTCCAGGAATTCCAGGAAACTCAGAGTCTCACAGAAGTTGGACCCAAGCAAGCACACACCAAGGCACATCTTAATTACATTACCCAGGATGAAAGATAAGGAGAGAATCTTAAAAGCAGCAAGAGAAAAGAAGACAGTTACCTACAAAGGAGTTCCCATAAGACGATCAGCTGATTTCTCAAAAGAAACTTTGCAAGCAAGAAAGGGTTGGAAAGAAGTATTCAAAGTCATGAAAAGCAAGGACCTACATCCAAGATTACTCTATTCAGCAAAGCTGTCATTTAGAATGGAAGGACAGATAAAGTGCTTCCCAGATAAGGTCAAGTTAAAGGAGTTCATCACCACCAAGCCCTTAATATATAAAATATTAAAGGGACTTATCTAAGAAAAAGAAGATGATCAAAAATACAAATAGTAAAATGATAACAAACTCAAACTTTCAACCACTGAAACAAAAAACAAAAACAAACTAAGCAAACAACTAGAACAGGAAAAAAAATTACAGAAATGGAGATAGCATAGAGGGTTATCAATGGGGAAGGGGAGGAGGGAGAATGAGGAAAAAGGTACAGGAAATAAGAAGCATAAATGGTAGGTATAAACTAGATAGGGGGAAGTTAAGAACAGCATGGGAAATGGAGAAGCCAAAGAACTTATAGGTACAACCCTTGGACATGAACTAAGGTGGGAGGGATGCCCAAAGGAGTGATGGTACAGGGCAGAGGGAGCTAAAGGGGAGAGAAAAATGGGACAACTGTAATAGCATAATCAATAAAATATATATTTTTAGAAAATCGCATGAGACCAAAGCCGTTATTCTCACCATTTTACAGAAGAAGCTAGGCATGGAAAAGTTACACTTCTGGCATCATATAGCTAATTAAGTGGTGGTGGTAGAGCTAGAATTTGAACCAAGCCTTTCTGTTGCTAAAACTCATATCTTTAACCAGTAATGGTTACAGTAATATGCAAAGAGATGATTTATGCAATATACAGTGATTTACTCAAACTGTGAATTGTAAAAAATTATAAAGAAGCCAGATATTCAACAAGATACTGGTTACTTAATTATGATACATCTATACAATAGAATACTCTGCAGCTACTAAAAATTATGCCACAAGAGAATAATCAATGATGCGAAAGATATTCATCTTATTGATTTTTTTTAAAACCTAGCTACTAGAAAACAGTACGATTTAATCTAAAGTGGTGTGTGTGTCTCCACAGAGAAAAGACTGGAAACATAAATCTATTCAATAAATACTTATTGCACACTGACCAAGGGCCAGGCTAAATCCTGAGAATCCGGCTGTGGACAAAGCAGCCCACAGGGCCATGGGAGGGACAGACAAGTGATTGACAAGGCAGTCTCAGCGGTGTGCTTAGGGCAGTGGTGAGAGAAGCACAGGCTACCCGGGAAGGACCAGGGTAGGGTGGGCATCTCTGCTGACTGAGGGAGTCACAGAAAGCTTAGTAGGGAAAGTGTGCTTATGCTGAGACTTTTAGGACAGGTGAAAGTGAGCCAGGCTAATGGTATAGTAGGGCAGAACAATTAGGGAAAAAAATCAATTTCAATTCTGTCTAAATTCTATCCCTTCACTCTCAAAATTAAAACCATATAACTTCACAAATTTCTTCTTTTTTTATTTCATAAGCCTTATATTCCATAGTTATAAACCAGGCTCACCAAATAATTATTTTTATAATCTCACCAGTAATGGCAAAAAAAAATACTTTTTTGGTAACATGCCAAACATGTGGTATAAATAGACCTTTTCTGAGGGGGTACTAAATTGAGTAAAAAATGCTAACTGTTGTCTCGATGTAACGTATCAAGCTTTTTTCGCGTATAACTTATGCCAAACTGTATGTGAAGTTTTATATGACAAGCACTAGAATTTTCTTTTAATAGTGTCCATAAGACATAAATTATTACAATGCCTATCATACAGTGAGTGCTTAATAAATGTTGGCTCATTTCTGCCCTAGAATTATGTTTCCAAATTTGTGTGCTTTCCAGTGATTTAGACAACAATGTCTTTAACAGACAAGTGCCATAATTCAAGCTAAACTACATCTTTATTTTTTAAAAAAATGATAGCCCTGACCCTGGCCAGGTAGCTCAGTTGGTTAGAGCATTGTCCTGATACACCAAGGTTGTGGTTCTATCCCCAGTTAGGGCACATACAAGAATCAACCAAGAGCCCTGACCAGGGTAGCTCGGTTGGTTGAGCATCCTGCTGCAAAATGAAAAGGTCACCGGTTCGATTCCCAGTCAGAGCACACATCTGGTTTGCGGGTTCAGTCCCGGCGCCTAGTCAGGGCCCATACCAGGAGCGACTGATTGATATTTCCCTCTCACATCGATGTTTCTCTCCCCCTCTTTCTCCTTTCCAGCCCCTCTCTTTAAAAATAAATAAATAAAATCTTAAAAAAAAAAAGAATCAACCAATGCATGTATAAATAAGTGGAACAATAAGTTGATGTTTCTCTCATGAATTTAAAAATTTAAAAAATGATAGGTCTGTATCTGTGACATAAAACTGAGTCTCATTAACGTGCAATCACTATTTTTAAGTTCTTTAGCAATCAAGAGGGTCATATAATAGGTTAACTGAAAAAACACAGAGGCAGACTGACACAACTGTCACCGCCAGCGTGAGGCACATGGAGCTCGCCTTTCTGGCCCGAGTCCCCTTGGTGCAGAAGCAGTTCCAGTTGAGAAGCCTGTTCTCAGTACTCTCCTAGAATGCTGTGCGCGCCTTTATTATAGTACTTACTATCTCAAGTTGTAGTAACATATTTTCATGCTTCTTTTCTAGTAGAAAGTGAGCCTTTTAATGGACAGGTACTGTATCTTGGCACTCAGCTGCATGTCTGGCATTATAGAGGGCACTCAGTATAAATTCAGTAAATGAGTCAAAGTGGACACTAGAGCTCTCCCTTTGCACAGGAGAAACAATCAGGATAAACTGAAACCCGCATTTACGTAAGGCACATTCACTAATGACTTAGGTTCCTCAAACCCAAGAGAAATAAAAGGTATGATTTTTAAAGATAGCCTTGGCATGTCCCAGGGCCCTCTCGACCTGAAGTAAAAATTAGCTAAAAGATGTATTGGCACCATTCTGTAAAGCGCTCTAGTAATACATTAATTATATTGTTCTACCTTTTCTCCTTGCCCAGGACCTGTGCCACTCTCACTGTGAAGAGTCCCTCATCCACAAGAAGATCATGACCATTATCAACTGCTTCATTAATTCCAGTATTCCCCCAGCCTTACAAATTGACATTCCACTGGAGCAAGCCCAGAAGATTATTGAACACAGGAAGGAGTTAGGACCGTATGTGTTTCGAGAGGCACAGGTAAGAGGTTGCGGCATGTGGCTCAGCATATCTTAAACTAGACTGACAATCCAGATATTCTTTTAAAGCTTCTGCATTATTAGTATTTGGCAAGACGCCGATCCTCCTAATACTGGGATTTACCCTATTTAATTAAAAAAATCTTTATCTAAGCTACAGAACATAAGAAATTAGTAATTGACTCTTCTGTTGTTGATAATAATATACAACAAACACAATTATTAAATACTACAGTTTGACTTCACGTGTTAACATTTCTCGCTTCTAATTTATAACACAAGCTAATTCCTCCTTTCTTTCCCACCATTCATATTTCCTTTTAAAATATCTGCTACCACAAAAATGTGTGGAATAGATGTGTCCCGAGATTTGTGTATTTTTAAAGTTTGGAGTATTCACATAGCTCATAAAATAAGTGAGGGGAGATTTAAGTACCCGACCAACATAAAGTACACAAGCTCGTGAAAGGAAAACCGTGCCTCTTAACCTGCTCACGTTACTTCTTTTTAAGATAAATAATAGAAAACAGTGATTTGGTGAACATAATTTATTTGCATTTTGAAAAGCCTTTTACTGATGTTGTTCCTGAAAAATGATTAAGAAAAATAAATTATAATAGAGGGACCAGGGAAGGCCGTGTCAGGACGTCAGTGATGTGAAACAGAGATTTAGGGCACGAGTGCCCTTGAGCGTGGAAAAAGGCCATTACTCCTTAACGTTCATTTGTGCGCCAGCTGTGTTCTAAGTCCTCCGAGGAACTGGAAGTGGACTCACAATCCAAGTCATGCATTAAAATAGGGGAAAATATAGAGGAATGATTGAGGATGTGCTGGAGAGAAATAGAGAAAACGTGGTGCCAGAACTGTAGCATCTGTTAACGAAGAGATCTGAGAGCTCGCTTTGTCTCGCGGGGGCCTGCCGATCCCCAGGCCAGGGCCTTGCCCACTGAATCAAAGACCCGGGGCCCCACGGGTGGCCGTCTGAGCTGTGCTGTGGTTGGTTCGCCACACTGAGCGATGGTGGCCGTGAATGTTATTGGAGTCCTCTAGTTTCTGCCTTCTACCTGATTTCCTAAAATTTATCTTCAATATGGACTTCGGAGCATCAGAAAATAAAGGAATATTTATTTAGAGGCGTTCCCCCACCAGATCTGTTATTCCCCCTGCGTTTACTAAGGAAGCTCAGAGAAGGGCAGCACCTCCTAAAAGCCAGAGGTCAGGTTGCCGGGTTCATGTCTTCCCTCTCCTTCACCCCCTTACCCTAAGATTTCTCCTTCTGTCTCCTTGTTATCTGTCATTCTGTCTGCTTTTCTCCACTTCATGCATCTGCAAAGTCTCATATTGATTACCGAAATTCCCTGCCTCTAGGCTCTCTCAAAGCCCATTTAACTCGCTTTTGATTTCAATGACTGCCCACTGTCCTCTGAATGAAGACCGCACTCCTTTCCACAAGTCCCCAACCACATCTCTTCCCGTTTGTCTCCCAGTCCTACTGAAACATTTATGGTTCCACAAAGTGGCCTTACCCTCTTCCCTCCTGAGCTTTCTGCAGTGTCTTCTTTTTTTCCTTGTGCTTTTGTGACATCCTGTCTTTGTCCTTGTCAGAACACTTATAACACACAATTGAAAATGACTCTTCTCCTGCTGGATTTTCCCATTAGATGGTAAGGTCTTTGAAGGCAGGGCCTGTCTCTCATTTTCCGTTGCACCCTGAATGCCTGGCACAGAAGACGCACTCAATAACATTTTTTTTATCCTCACCCAAGGGCATGCTAGAGAGAGGGGAAGGGAAGGAGGGAGCGAGGGAGAAAAACATTGATGTGACAGAGAAACATCAATCGGTTGCCTCTCACATGCACCCCGGACCAGGGACATAACCTGCAACCCAGGCATGTGCCCCGACCGGGAATCGAACTTGCAGCCTCTCAGTTTACAGGACAGTGCTCCAACCAATTGAGCTACACTGGCCAGGGTGTCAATAACATTTTTGAACACGTGAATGAAGTATGTGAGAAGGTTTATCACAAGATAAAGGAGTAAGATCAAATTGGGAACGAGAGCAAAGCTGAGTGAAAGGGCTAAACAGGGCATTAAAAACTGTTGCCTGTTGTAGTGTTCTTACCAGCATAGCCTCTGCTCGTCCCCACCTGCATTCCCCACCTGCATTCCCCACCTGCTTTCCCCACCTGCATCCCTCAGCACTCAGCCGAAGTTCTCGTACCCGGACCTTCCATTATCCACCTGCTGGCCCTCATCAAAATAGCTCTATATTTATTAGAACATTTTCTTACCAACAGTTTGGTTATCTTTTAAGATTCTGGAGGTACAGGGGAATATTGATAAATAACTCATAAGTTATAACCTAAAATCTTAACTGCAACTTTTAGAAATAGAGCAATTTTATGTCTGCCTTTGAAAAATTCTGTTAATTAGGTGGTTTTTACTGGAAGGTCTTCTAGATGGAAGTAAATATTTTTGAGAGTGGGAATGACTAATGTTTTGGAGCGATAAATGAAAATTTGTCGATAGTTGATAAATAGAGAAGGAGGGGTATTTAAGTTTAAGAAGTTCATATGAAAATTGTCATGATCCCTGAACAATGGAGCAAGGGGTCACTGAATTAAGTGCGTGGCAGACAAATGAAAAAGATTTAAAGGCCTGAGTTTTATCAGATAAAGTCGCTCTGGCTTTTGTGTTCACAATCCCAAGAGGCTACAGAATTCAGTGACAAAGTTGTGTTTTAAAAGGGGTAAATAATTTTAGAATTACTAATAATATCCAAGTACAGAAAAGAGGAGTAATGAAATATACTAATTCAGGACTCTGCTGATCACTGCAGCATGTACTTTTTAAAAACTTTTCTTTTCCTCTGAAGAGCTGGCTTGGAGCCTAATGGGATGGTTCATTTTTCTCCAGGGCATTAGGGGAAGGCCATTCCTAGCAACAAAATGTTGGACTTGATCTGATGTGGCAAGTCCTACCTTCTTGGAAGTAATGTATGCCTCTGGAACTAATGGAAAAACTTGGCATGGGAACTTGAGCAACAATTCTTATCTCTATAAATATCACAATTAATCACTTACTGTACAGTGTCCTCATAGAAAGCATTTGTCCAGGATACCACTCTGCTTTTTAAATGTTACTTTTCTTGCTCTCACATAAAAGAGAGATTGTATCATTTAAAAGTTACTCAAGATTTATTCTTAGATCTTAAGCTTTGTTTAAGAGCTTTTCCAGAGGTAAATGGTATTTCCTTTCTTTAAAAGAAAGAAAAGGGGAAGGGGGAGAGGAGTCCCCTTGATGGACTGAATATTTGGAATACTTGCATAAAACAGCAGCGTGTGGCAGATCGACTGGTATATGTTTTAAAAGAAAACATAAATTTCTTATTTTAAAAGACCTAATGGATTCTTTATTAATACAATCAATTGGTTAGGGAAACATAAAGGATAAAGTGACTTTTAAGTGTATTTAAGAATTTTTTTTTTAAAGAAAGACTTCTCATTGGCAGTAAAAACCATTGATGATAAGCATGTGCTGAACTAAACTGTACCAAGATGTCTGGAGACAGTAAGTTGGAGGAAGCATGCTGTATATTAAAGATAGAATAGTTAATCCATTACTACGGTGAATTAGAGTTTAAAATGGGGCATTTGTATAAAGTTGTAATCGGAGACATACTTTGTTTTTTATACAGATGACAATTTTTGGGGTTCTGTTTAAATTTTGGCCTCAGTTTTGTGAGTTTAGGAAGAACTTAACTGATGAAAAAATCATGAGTGTTTTAGAGAGAAGAAAAGAATATAAGAAAAAGAAGTTGGCAGCCACAGAAGACGAAAAAGTTGCAAAGGTGAGACAAGACTCATTTTGGGTTTAATCAGACTTTTAAAAAGTATGTGATATGTGTAAATTTATAGAGGAATTTGCGCCAGAGGAAAATACAAAAATGTTACAGAATATAAACTTTAGTGGCTTTTAAGTGTTCAGTTGCAGGTGTCAGACTTAATTTTGAATTCCTTAAAATTCATCTCAGATGTCATTGTTTCTCTGTGGAGGCTCCCTGGACAGCCCCCTAGGCAACTTAAGGAACTCACACCCACTGTGGTCACACGCAGGAACCTCTCTTGGAGAATACTTTCTACTGTCTTATGAATACGTTTTTTGTCCTCACTGGACCGAGCCCCTCGAGGACCATATCTGGCTTATTCTTCTGTGTTTTATAAACACTTATACCGGCGTCTAGCAAATGCTCAACTATTAACAGTGGTTCACTGAATGAATGAGGACAGCACTTTCAGTCTTGCAATTATAGACTGACACATTGACTGTGAAGTTTACAAATATGGATCCTAAATTGTTCAGCCTGCCTACTTGTCTGTTAGCCTCTCCACTCATTCATCCACTCATCCACCCATCTTTCGGTGTATTCTCTAATTTATTTGAACTGAAGAGGGGTAACTGCTCCCAAATAATGTATTTTATCTTATAAGTTTATGCCTATTCTATTTTTAAAAATAAATATAAAAGATGTTGACATAAGAGCATCCAAACCTGTAAAAATTTTTTATAAGACCTTATTAGAGTTGATTTGAGCCAAATTAAGATATTCCTAGAAGCAAGATCTCAACAGACAGAGAAATGCTTCAGAGTGTGACAGTTTACAAGTTTCTAAAAATGTATTTGGAATTTGAGTGGAATGTAAGGAAGTAAGGAAGATTACAGGAAGGTAGGATAAAACAGGGCAAAGATTGGATTACAGGACAGTTAAGATTATTTGATCTTTTTAGGGTGATTACCTCTCCAAGGAGTGTGAAAAAAGGGTGTTAACCTAGATGCACAGGAACAATAGGCAGGGCTTGTTTAAGGCAAAGATACACCTTTTACTCAAGAAGTTATATGGCTGGGGCATGACCACTCAGCATGACCTGCCCAGTTAGAAATTTATGGTCAGATCACCCTGGGAGGTTATTTTTAGGTTAAATTTATTACAGTGCCCATTTTTCCTCCACAAAGAATATTGAAAAGATATAAAAGTAATATATTGAACACTTATATCTGTACAGGTCAAAGTAAACATTGTTAACATTCTGCTTCATTTGCTTTTTTTCCCTGAAGAAATAACATATTGCTGAAAGAGTAAACTCCGTCATCCCAGCCCTGAGCTCTATTAGCTTCCCCATCCCCAAGAGCAACCATTAAGTTTGGGATATATTCTTCCATCTCCTTTTAAAGATAGTGTTTTATACATGTATGTGAATTCATAAACAATGCAAAAGACTATTTTGTACATATTTTAACTTACATAAATGGTACCATACTGTATTAGTCTGCTAGGGCCACCATAAGAAAATTCCATAGACTGGGTGGCTTAAACATCAGAAATTCACTTTCTCCCAGTTTTGGATGCTAGAAGTCCCCCATCAGATGCCAACCTATTCAGTTTTTGGTGAGAGTTCTCTCCCACTTCATACGTGGCCACCTTCTCCCTGTGTCCTCAGAAAGTGGGGAGAGAAAGTGATCTCTCTCTCTCTCTACCTTCCTCCCTCCCTCCCTTCTTCCCTCTTCTCATAAGGCCACAATCCCTTTGTGTTAGGACTCCCCCTTTGGGGCCGTACTTAACGTTAGTGACCTCCTACAGATGCTGCCTCCAGATACAGCCACACTGGGAGTCAGGGCTTCAATATATGAATTTGGGGGACACAGTTCATCCGTAGCACGTGTTGTGCGACATGTGTGCCTCCATCTTGCTTTTTAAACTCAGTTTTGTCTTTTAAGTCTACCCATACAGCTGTACTTGGGTCTAGTTTTTTCCATTTAATTATTACATACTCTTCCATTATGTGAATTCATACGCTATTTTCATGTAATTATTTCTCTATTGTTGGACTTGTGTTTCCAGTTTCCACCTTTACAAATAGCCCTTCAGACAACATTCTTGTACATGTTTCCATTTTCACGTGTGTAACTTTTTGGGGAATTGCTGAGCAGTAGAGTGTGTGTGTTTTCGGCAGAGTCGATGCCACCACTTCACTTTCCTTGTGAATGTGCCGGTTTCTATTCCCACCAGCAGTCTATGAGGGTGCGTGCGGCCTTTCCCGACTCGGCCGTCCTCAGTTAGCATTCGGACTGTAAAACCTTTGCCAGTCTGATGAAGAAAACTAGTATTCATTATCGATAATGCATTTATTTCTATTTCCCTGCTTATTAGTGAGGTGGGGCAACGTTTTACACGTTACCTGACTGTGCAGATATTTCCATCATGATTGCAATGACCCTATGATCAATTTGGGGACAATTGGCATCATAACAATAGTGCGTCTTCTATTCCATGAACACAGTCTGTCTCTACTCAGTTCTTTAGTTTCACTCAGCAATGATTTATAGTTTTCAATGATAGGTCTTGAATATATTTTGTAAAATTTATTTCAAAATATTTCATATTTAAAATACTGGTGTTGCTGGATAGATCTGGGGAGCATTATGCTAAATGAAATAAACCAGTCAATGAAAGACAAATACCATAGTTCACTCATTTGTGGAATCTAATAAACAAAATGAACTAACGAACAAAATAGACCAACAGCATAGAGACAGACTCATGGACACAGAGAACAGATTGACAGCCGTCAAAGGGGGTGTTGAGGGGCTGAGTGGAAAGGTGAAGGGATTAAGGAAAAAAAAAAAACCCTCGTAGCCACAGAAGAGAACAGTATGGTGATGATCAGAGGGAAGGGAAGGTGGGGGATGGGTCGCAGAGGGTGCCTGGGGGTGAACACACAGTACAATCTGCAGATGATGTATTGTACCCCAGAAACCTATATAATGTAAGTAACCAGTGTTACCCCAATAAATTCAGTATAAAAAGAAAATAAATAAAATAATGCTGTTGCTATAATATTTTTAATTTCAAATTCCAAATGAGTTTTTAGAAAAAGTTAATTTGAAATAATTAATATCACAGTAAGTTAGTTGCAAAGATAGTAGACAGGTCCCGTATACCCCTCACCCAGTTTCCCCCGATGGCTACGTCTTACAAGAGTAAAAATAGAAAGTCGACATTGGTAAAAAACGTTTGTATAGTTCTGTGCTGTTTCATCACACATGTAGATTCAGGTAACTGGCACTGCATTCAAGATACACTGCAAAGATCTCCCTTGTAACTATAAGTCATATCCACCCAAGTATCCCTAACATCTGGCAGCTATAAATCTGTTCCCTATTTCTATAATTTTGTCATTTTGAGAATGTTATATAAATGGAATCATACAGAATGTGACATGGAGACTGGCTTTTTTTCACTTGCCATAAATGCACCCAAGTTGTCGGGCGAGTCCATAGCTCATCCTCTTTACTGCTGAGTAATGTTCCATGGTGCATCTGTACCACAGTTTAAAATATTAATATAATGACTTCTTTCTTCTTTGTTTTGTTTGCATACTTTTTAAACGATAGCTTTATTGAAATTTATTCATGTAACATAAAATTCACTTTTAAAATGCACTATTTTGTGGTTTTCATATATTCACAGAATTGGGCAACCATCACTCCTACTACATTTTAGAATATTTTCATCACCCCCAAAATAACTCTATACCCGTTAACAATCACTCCCCATTCCTCTTTCCCTCCATCCCCTGGAAGCCACTGATCTACTTTCCATATCTGGATATTTCACATAAATGAAGTCATACATTATGTGGCCTTTTGTGACTGACTACTTTCACTTAGCATATTTTCAGTATCCATCGATGTTGCAGCAGGTATCAGTACTTCATTCTTTTTATGGCCAAATAATATTCCAGCGTATGACTATACTACATTTTGCTTATTCATTTACCAGTTGATGTACATTTGGGTTGTTTTTCCTTTTTGGCTATTATAAATAATGCTGCTGCGCATATTCTTGTACAGTTTTATGTTTGGACATGTGTTTTCATTTTTCTTGGGACATAGAAGTTAAATTGTTGGCTCATATGGTAACTATATGTTTAACCTTTTGAGAAACTGCCAAACTTCCCCAAAGCTGCAGAACTAGCTCGCTCTCCTTTGATGTTTGCATGGTCTTTTTTTTCACTCCTTTACTACCTGTGTCGTTATTCTTGAATCAAGTCTCTAAACAGCATGTAGTTGGGTCCTTTTTTTAAAATCTACTCTGCAAATCTCTGTTTTTTAATTGCTGTATTTGGTCTATTTATCTTTAATGTAATTAGTGACGTGATAGTTCTTAAGTCTGCCGTTATATTCTTTGTTTTTCATTTTTTTCTGTTTCCTTTGTCTTGCATTCCTGTGGGTTACTTGCACATTTCTTAGAATTTCATTTTGGTGTATATTTGTTTATATATTTTAGTGGTTACTTTAGATATTGCCTTATACATACATAATGTATTACAGTCTATTAGTGTTCATATTTTACCAGTTTGAGAAGAGTCTAGAAACTACCTCCCTTTAAGTCCCTTTCCCCACACCTGTTTATAATTATCTTAAATATTCCTCAACATATATTGAGAACCACATCAGAAAATTTAATAACTTTTGCTTCAACCATCAAATATAAATTAGTAAACTCAAGGGTGCGGGGAAGAAAAGTCTATTCTACTTACCCATACTTTGCTCTTTTCATTTTTTTTTTAATGATGTTTCAAGATTTTCCTGTAGATAAGGTGTTATTTCTCATGGCTTTCAAGATTTTTTCTTTGTCTTTAGTTTTCAGCATTTTGAGTATTATGTGTCTTGTGTAGATCTCTTTGGGTTTATTTTATTTAAGGATTGGTCAGGTTCTTGAACTTGTGAGTTTATGTCTTTTGCCAACCTTAGGAATGGATTTATATACATATTATATATGTATTATCCACTTTCTTTCTGATCCATATATATGATTTATATACATATTATACATTATTATATATACATATGGTTCAGAAAGAAAGTATATATATTATATTTTTGCTGCTCTGACAAAGAATAGGTATAATTTTGATTCATTCTCACCAGATGGCTATTGTTATATTGGCTGTTACCATTTTTTTATTTGACAATCTAAGGGAAAAGAGTACCCTGACTAAAATGTTTTAAAAATTCTTATGGCACACTGGTTGAAACTCACTGATTTAAGGGAAGGAAAAAGAATGTGTCTAACTTATGTGTGCTCAGAGTTCTTTTCTCAGTCCACCGAGGGCATGTGAGTGACTCACCAATCCAGTGTCTACGTGAGTCTGCTGTACTTTCTGTAATGTGACCTCAGTTGTCTCTCAGCAGAGCTTTCATCCCAATCCTTTTCTTTAGACTTTTATTGATCATCTACTACATGGAGTTTTATTAATTGTTCACTGCACATTGATCCCTGCTGTATATGCTAAGGATATGGATATGATTTAAATATCGTGTAAGGGTGGATAGACACACACACACATTATTGCAAATGATATAAACAAAAAAAAAACACCTTGAGATCACAGAAAACGAGCAATTAATTTTTAGGGGGAAGGGAAAGAAGCATGATTTAATCAAATGGTTCTAAATATCTATTTATTAAATAAATGAATATAGTAGTGAGGAGGGTATAAAGAACATCTCCTGTACCCCCAGCTCTAAGGAAGAACTTCAGAGCTAAGTGTAATCCCAGGTATTTTCAATTTGCTTAGAAATATGGTAAATATTTTGCCTAAAACAAAAGTTGGAACAGGTGAGGTGATGAAAGTAAAGAAAATCTTAAATTACTGCTTCTCCAGGAAATCTAGGATGTACATATATGTCATCCTTATCATACGTTGTTTATGGAAATGCAAAGTGATCTTCCTGTCTTTCCCTATCTGTCAGCTGGTTAACTACTAACAGGGTAAGGTACTAATAATGACGATGTAAAAGTAGCCTTTTTGTAGGGTGAATAATCCTAAAGAAAACAAAAGAATTCTACTTTTGAATGTTCTTATTCCCAACTGGCAAACCTGGCCCGCAACCTAGGCATATGCCATGACTAGGAATCGAACTGATGACCTTTCAGTTCCCAGGCGGGCACTCAACCCACTGAGCCACGTCAGCCAGGGCTGCCATGTATTTATTTTAACATGGAAAATATAAGGCAAGGAAGACCAGTAAAGCAGAAAATGTTTATTCTGGTGTTTTTATTTTATTGAAGACATGAGCAAGTGGTGGAAAAAATAAATATAAGAAATCCATGGTTTTTTTGTAACATAAATTGTATACTCTGAAAAACATCAGTTGCTGTAAAAAGCATTGGATTTCCCTCCCTAACCTTGGGCATGACTCTTAACTCTCTTAACCCAAATTTCATCTCTTAACTAATGGTAATAATATTAACCTCACATGATTTAGAGAGATTAATTGAAATATGTGTGGAAGACCGCGTAAGCCATCCACTACACAGTCGCACACAGATAACGAGGTATTACTTGATCTGAGCCTGCAGAGCCCCGTGGACAGGAGTGCAGTCTCCGGGTTAGATGGCCTGGTTTTACATCCTGACCTCACCATCAGTCACTTCCAGTGTCTTAGGCAAACCCCTTCACTTCCTAAAACTTCGTTTTCTTCTTCAGTAAAATGAAGATAGTAACAATTTACATCACAATGTTGTATTAAATAATATACGTGAAGCACAATGCATGTCATAAAGTAATATTGTAGCATAATTGTCCTTTAGAACAAAACTACTAATAGCAAATATACCCTTCATCTCTTATTCTTATGAAGGAATCGAATGGAACTGGGTGATATAAAAAAAGTTATAATGGAAAAGAATCTGATTAAAGCTTCTATCTAGTTTAATATGATCTATTTTAATATTAAGTAGTTAAAATGAACAGTGGCAAATTCATTAGAAAAGGGTCATAGCAATTTAACTAAATAAGTATTTTAAACTCTTAAGTGGCAAACATAAACAAGGTCAAACACAAATGAGGTAAACATAAAATGTATGATGATAGTTGTAAAAATAAATAATATAAAAGACAAACACTTGTCACAAAATGGGCAAAGGGTAGTAACAGGAAGTTCACAAAAGAAAGAAAAATGATTAAGAGTATGAAAAACCATTCAGTCTCCATGGTGGTCAAAGACGTGCGGACTGGTAAGGAGGAAAATACCGAGTGTTGGTTGAGGGTTTGTGGAAGGGGACTGCAAACTCGTGTGTTACTGGAGAAAGTGTAAAATGGCATTTTGTTTCCGAAGGGCAGTTTGACAACATAAATTGTTTAGAATGTTCATTCTTTTTAATCCAGCAAATACACTTCTAGGAATTTATTCTAGATGGGGGAAATGCACAGCATCATTTATAATAGTAAAAAACTTCAAATTACCTAAATTTCTAAGACTGGACATTGATTAAATTACCTGTGGTTATATCCTTTTACTAGAATATTATTCACCTGCTGAAATGGTGATGTAGTTTATTCTTTCATTGTTCAATAAATACTTGCATGCATAAGACCATTTGCCCATTGAAAATGGTGATGCCATTTATTAATTTCATCATCCAACAAATATTCAAAGATATCCTCTGTTCTCCAGTAGGCATACTTGCTGGATGATATGAAGACCCTGCTGTTTACATTTCCGTTCTGTATTTGTTCACATAGAAAATTTTTTACAACATTTTACATGAAACATTTGAAAAGAGCACAGACAGTGTAATTCCATTATATATGGCATTTATGTAACAAAATATCAATATTAAAATTACAGATTAAATCTATGCATTTCCCTGGTGAGAAATTTGGATGGATATCCACAAAAATGTTTGTAGTGGTTTTTCTTGGATGCTAAAATTCGGGAGGGTGATTTTTACATTCTACTTCATGATTTCTCTCACTTATTTTTAATATTTATATATTACTAGGAAAGAAAACTAATGCCCAAAACGGTGTATTATGTCACGTTAGTGACACCGACTTGATGAAGCCTCGGGTGTGGTGCTCACCACAAAGTATTTTTTTGTGTGCTCTTATGACTCCTTAACTGTAAGCTTATATTAATAAAGCATTACTCTCTTTTGGAATAATTTAATGTAATTACAGGATGGAGTCAAACAACTTACAAATTCTTCAGGAGCTGCTGCCAAAACAGGTGCTTTAGTCAGCGAATCAGTTTTAGGCTTGCAAGCATATGGCCGACAGGTAAGCAAAGGAGATGCGCAGGTATCACTTCTATAGAGCCCTGGATAGTGGAATTTAATAGCTCAGCCCTTTCACCGCAGTAGAGGTGTGTTTGTTTGAAAATGAAGCTAAAATTATAATAAAGAAGACATGGGAAGGGAATGTCCTTGAGCCTTCAGAGAACATTAAAATTTCAGCTGATACCGGACAATATTATCAAGGAAAATAATTTCTTGATACATATGAAGATGTAAGATGCAGAAGTTGAAGTGACTATCTCATTGAAAAAAAAGAATAAGGCTGATACAGAACAAAATAGAATATGTATAGGTTGATATATTTTGAGGTTAAGAGAGGAAAGAATGGCAAATGCTTAGTCTCAATTTTTAAATTCTTTGAATCGTCCTAAAATTGGCCAGTACATGACAGTTTTCGTGTTTATATTTACGTTTATAACTTGTAGATTAACATCACTTCCCTGAAATTTCTTAAGTTTAATGTATGTCCTTTTTTAATTATTCTATTGAAAGTGATCTCATCTTAAATAATACTGGTTTGGGAATCAATCTTTTTGATATTTAGGAATGTCAAGAAAGTTCAGCTACCCAGCTAAGATTACTGATAGACTATGAAGCTTTTATTGAGAGAAGAGAAATAACAATTTTTTGTTATTTAGTAAGTGTGGAATGCACTGTACATGCATTTGTTTCAGATAGATTTTATACGTTGAAGAATTGTAATTAGTCCAAATGCAAAACTAGCCCCCGCAAAACACTTGGATCTTCCTAAGCACTGAAATCAATAATCATATTGAATATATAAATCTGTCCAAATAGCTGTCAAGAAATCTATAAAGCTTTTGAGAAATTGTTTCACTGGGAAATAGTAAAGCGTCATTCTCACCGCCCCCCCCCCGACCCCTCTCCCAACCTAGGACAAGGAAATTTAAAATTTTAGGTTAAAGCTACAGAAAAAAGTACCTTTAGTTGATCATAAATGTTCTTATTAAAATGGTTTATGTTAGATTGATAACAATGTGTGGTGCCCAGTTAAAAGGTTAAATGGATCCTGGCCAGGTAGCTCAATTGGTAAGAGCATCACTCTGACGCACCAAAGTCGTGGGTTTGATCCCTGGTCAGGGAATGTACAAGAGCAGCCAATGAATGTGTAGATAAGTGGAACAACACATCAGTGTTTCTCTATATAAAATCAATTAAAGAAAGGTTAAATTGGTATGTTCCACTTGAGAAATTTTATATACCAGTAATTATAAATTTATGATAGGTACACATTTTATCATATATGTTATACTGCAGTAAGATGTTCAAAAATAAACCTTCAGTTTATTTTTCTAGGACTAATAGTTCTAAAATTTGTTTTGAAAATTGTTTTTCTAGCCAACCTGGTGCTACTCAAAGTATATAGAAGCCTTAGAACAGGAAAGGATTCTTCTTAAAGTTCAAGAAGAACTAGAAAAGAAGTTGTTTGCAGGTAATTTTTGCTTTCTGCTTACAGGTTGTTATCTTCCATCACATATTAATTTTAGAGGGCTTTGCTGAAGATTGCTTCACTCTTTTCCTTATTTCTCTTATTTTTGTGCAGGCATATCGTCTTTTACAAATGGTAATAAGCCTGCTGGTTCAGCTCTGTCTTTGAGAAAGAACTTACCTCTCCACAACATCCATGCTGAGTTTCAAGGGATAATCTCTCAGACTATCTCAGTTCTTTCTTCCTTTTTGTTACAGTTCTGCCTTTGCCCTGGCCGTTCTGAATAGAGAGGGCAGGAAGAGATGAGGACTGACTCCCTCCCAACTGATCTGACCCCTCAAGTTATGAGAATTTCAGTGTGTGTGTGTGAGTGTGTGTGTGAGTGTGTGTGTGTGTGCACGGTTTCTCTGTCTTCTTTCTCTGCTGAGGAGGAACAGCATACACCTAACACTTCATCCGTCTCCACAGTGGCAGCATTGATGTGAGTGCGCACCCCGGTGCTGATAGGTGTAAAGTAATTCGTAGACAAAGTTGACCCGTCCCAGCCACGCCCCTCTAGCGCACACACCCATGCACTTCCACAGCTGCACACATGCACCTCAAACAAGTATACACACCTATACACAGCAAATACACACACACACACACCAAGCAGAGACACACCCCGACTAACAAATGGATGGGGAGGAGCGCTTTGCCTCTCTGCGGAATGGCACAGTCTGAAAAGCAAAGCCCCTGGGGAATGATCATTTGTTGCTTCTATTTACTCCTTCTCTATGCCTGTCTTCCACAAAGAACATACGTGGGAGCAAGGACTCTGGTTCAGCTTCCCAAGTTTCTCCAAGCTTCATTTTCTCAAGATAGGAATGTAAGAAGGGAACTGAAAATCCATCCAGAGTCCTTCTTGCATACAGATATTGATGGGATTGTTCAGTTTTGGTTGGGTACTGGTGTTAGAGTTTAACGATACCCCTATAAAGTAGTATGGTAGTATAACGTAGCGTATTTGTAACCAGTGGACCTAAGACTTGAAGAACCCCATAAAAGTTCCCTTTCCCTGATCTTCTGTATTATAGCTTACCTTTCTATTTCTCAAAGTTCTTAGTTTTCTGATTCTCAGGATGGTTTGGTGAGCAGATCTTTATGTTCTGAGCCTGCTCATCTTTTCTGTCTTTTCATTTATCCTAGCCACTGCAGCTCTCTCAGCACCCCCACCCCTCAGACCAACTCCACAGTGCCCCCAACATCAGAGTATGCTGACACACCCATTAATTCTGTTATCCTTATTGCAACCTTCCATGAGGTGTTTTGGTTTGCTTTGCGTTTATATTTTCTATAGCTACTTATGTTTTCAACCATTTGTTTTTCTTTTGCAGGAATTCTTTAAATCAAATGCAACTGGCATGGGAGCTCGAATGATTTTTCAATGGTCTGCATTAGAGCAAGCCTGCCGTCTAAATAAAGTTTGACTTGTTTTACTCCCACAATTTTAAAATTATAGCTATTTGGCACACAGGACATACAGACTATACAAGTTTTAAAACTTATTTAGAATAAAACTGCTATCTAGGTTAGAAAAATATAAAAATGTTTTGCTTATCACAGAGCTTAAGGAAGTATGCTCTTCAAGTAATTTTTTCAGCAACTATTCCTTGGGCATCACTGTATTTGGTTAGCCGATATATTTAGCAGGTTGTTAGGGAACTAATATTCCTAGCAATAAACTAGCCCTAAACCTAAAGGAAAGAGCTTTCCCCACCCCATCCCATATGTTGAAACAGTGGTTCTCAAACTTTAGTGCATGCGAGACTCACTGGTGACCTCCACTAGCCCTGCAGATTCCTGGGCTCACTCCTCGAGAGTCTGATTCAATAGTCCTTCAGCAGGACGCAGGAATCCCCTCTTTAAGATATCCTAGGGGATTCTGATTCAGGCATTGCACAGTCACTCTGTGATAAACAGGGTAGCAAGAGAAGAGCCTTAAGAGGTAAAAGTCCTCTGGATGAAAGAAGGTGAAGGGATTAGCCAAAGAATATAGTTGCATAACCCATGGACACAGACACCAGTGTGGTGATGGCCAGAGCAAAGGGGATTGGGGGCTGGGTGGAGGTGTGCAAAGGGGGACATCTGTAATAGTGTCAACAATAAAAATAAAGTTAAACAAGGGTAAAAGCCCTCTTATTAACTGAAGTTACACCTATAGCAGAGAAAATTCAGTCACACACCTTTTTTTAAATCCTCACCCAAGGACATGCTTACTGACTTTAGAGACAGGGCAAAGGAAGGGGAGAGAGGGAGAGAAACATTGATACAAAAGGGAAACATCAATCAGTTGCCTCTTGTACATGCCCTGGCTGGGACCAGTAAGTAGTTACCTAGCAGTTTTATGTAAATTATATATTCTCTGTTCTATCTACATTTTTTTTTGTATCTATGACTACAACTACGTGTCATCATGCCTTTCAGAGAATTAATTCTTATTAAACCACATTAAATCGCTTTAGGCCTGGGTTTCTCAGCCTCGGTGCTATTGATGTTTCGGACATGTTAGCTCCGTGCTTTGGAAGGGCTGTCCTTTGCAGCGTGGGGCGTCAGGCAGTGTCCCTGGCCCCGACCGAGTGTGTGCTGGTCGCACCTCCCCCATTGTGACGACCCAAAATACCTCTAGACGTTGTCAAGTCACCCTAGTTGAAAACTAGGGTTGGACTTTGGACTTTAGAACATTTTTATATTTTGTTTTTTGAAACCTCTAATTACAATAGAACCTTTAAGTTCTAGCTTCCCCAGCAAATTATTATTTTAAAAAATATGTATCACACCTCCTAGCTCCATAACTTCACCAGCAGTACTTTCTAACTGATGATGACTTGTTTGTTTTAGTATCTACATTATATCCACTTGAATAATTTCCTTTACATTATTTTGGAAATATAATGCCTAAATTTAGAAGATGCTCAGGCAATGTTTATTGAATTAATAAAACAAATTCCTTGCTTACATTTATGGTAACATATACTATATGTTAGGTAATCTTTAAAGTGCTCTTAAATCTGCCCTGGCTGATGTGGTTCAGTGGATTGAGCACCTGCCTGCCAACCAAAGGGTCGCTGGTTCGATTCCCAATCAGGGCACATGCCTGTATTGCAGGCCAGGTGAGGTCCCCAGTAGGGGGCACGTGAGAGGCAACCATACATTGAGATATCTCTCCCTTTCTTTCCCTTCTGTCTAAACTAAATAAAATCCTTAAAAAAATGTTTTACAGTGCTCTTAAATCTGACAGGTTTGTACAAATAAAGAAATACTAATTGTGTTATATGTTTGCCTCTGATGTGCTTCTTGATTTTATGAGTTCTCATAAAGAAAAGACAACTTACTTTTGGAAGTGTTCTAGGTTTTAAAAATACGCAAGTTACTAGGCATACCATGTCAGCTTATATCCTTAAAACGTGGGAAAATTGAGCTCATACTCTGTATTATTGTTTGGGGCGAATAAATGTGTTTTGAAATAAGTACAACAATGAAGTAATCCAAAAATAATTTGGCCAGTTGGATCAGTTTCAGCTTGCGTATATTATTTTTAATACACAAATTTAGTATTAAAGGTAAAATCTAATTCATGTTATGTGTTTTAAATATATATCTTTATCATTTGTCATAATTGAAGATTATAGAACATAATTTGTGAATAATTGTTTTTTTCCCTAATTAGCATACTCTCTAAAATTACAGTGACCTCTCTGCTTCAAAAAATATCTCAGTTGGTATATACTCAATGTCAGTAAAGTGGACTTCTAATCTTGAACCTGTTACTTCCTTTCTAATTCGAGCCCTTTATTTTACCTCTTTACTTATGTGTAAAGAACAGGGGACCCTTTTTATCTTAGCTCTAATATTATGTGATTCTATGAGTTTGTAATATTGGAGCTTTTAAAGGTGTAACTGTAGAGTTTTGGTGTGTTCCTCATTGATCAAGTATTTCTGTATTTCAAATTAAAACTTTACATCAAAAGGTAAAAAGAAAAGTTCTACTTCTATACTGTTTCCTTTTCTATAATCAAGTACATGGGTATAGGCCTGGCCTGAAATAGTTACTATTTTAGAAACGTCTTTATTGTAATCACTATAAAACTAACATGTGTACTTAGTAAGAAAATTCAATAATACACGACGACATTGGCTGGCAATCTCCCTCCTTACCTTCATCCTGACACAGACTGCTGCTTCCCAACGTACATCCAACCCCTGTTCCTTCCAGGAATGGAATCCCCAAGTTTGAGCTGTGCCCATGACCTCCTAACTGGAGTTAGTTGTCATTCCCCACCCCACTTCACAGGTAGGTATGCCGTGTGACCCGTGTCAGGGCAAGGAGATGTGGGTGATATTACATTAGTTTCAGGGGACAGTGTAGTGGTTAGACATTTATATAACTCACAAGAAGTCTAATTCCCACCTGGCACCATACATAGTTATTACAATATAGCAGACTGGACTATGCTGTACTTCCATCCCTGTGACTATTTTGTAACTGCCAGTTTGTACTTCCTTAATCCCTTCACCTTTTTCACCCAGCTCTGTAATCTCTCTCTGATCTGGCAACCATTAATTTGTTCTCTGTACCTATGAGTTTGTTTCCATTTTTATCATTCATTTACTTTGTTTTTTTTAATTCCACGTATAAGTGAAATCATGTGATACTAGTCTTTGTCTGACTTATTTCACTTAGCATAATATCCTCTAGGTCCATCCATGTTTTGGCAAATGGTAAGATTTCGTTCTCTTTTATGGCTGAGTTGTATTCCATTTATGAGGGGGGCCCAAAAAACCTAGAATTTATTTATAAAAGTTGTGTATTTATTCTTACATGTTTAAACTTCAATCACCCTCAAACTACTCTCCATTTGATGCAATACACCTATCGAGACATTTTATTCACTGCTCAAAACAGTTTTTGAACTCGTTGGTTCTGATGCCTTTCAATGCTATGCCATTTTTTGTTTCACCTCTTTCACATCAGCAAAATGTTTCCTTCTGAGGACTTTTTTCATTTGGGGAAGCAAAAAATAGTTTCTCAGGGTGAGATTGGATGGATAGGGAGGGTAGGGTGTGGGGGTCATGCTGTTTTTGATCAACTGTAGAACACTCAGCACAGTGTGGGCGGGTGCACTCGTAAATCACCCCTCATGAAATGGGCAAATGTGTGGAAAGAGTCTTCCAAAAAAATTCACTGAAGCTGAACGCAGCCTCTCACAACAATGCCAGCTGGTGCACTGATACAGATGAGTTCCTAGAATACTCACTCAGTGGGGGAAGCCTGTACTATAAGGGGCCTGCTCTCCGGAGGATAATTCTGGTTTTTTGGGGGGACCCTCTCATAGATATGTACCACGTCATTATCCAATTACCTATCAATGGACACTTAGGTTACTTCCATGTCTTGGTTGGTATATATGAAATGTCCTTCTCCGTCTCTCGTTTTACAATCTATCTTGTCTGATGTAAGTATTGCTACCCCAGCTTTTCCTTGTTTCTATTTGCATGAAATGTATCTGCCATCACTTTACTTTCACTGTTTGTGTCTTTGCATCTGAAGTGAGTCCCTTATAGGCAGCGTATGTGTGGGTCTCGTTTTCTTCTCCATTCGGCCACTCTTATGTCTTCTAATCGAAGCATTTAATCCATTTACATTTAAAGTAATTATTGATAGATATGTAGTTATTATCATTTTATGATTCATATTTTTTATCTTTTTTCTTCTTAAAGAAGTCCCTTTAACATTTCTTATAATATTGGTTTGGGGTGACATTGGTTAATGAAATTACGTAGGTATCAAGTATAGATTTCTGTGATACATGGTCTGTACATTGCATTGTGTGTCACCCATCCAAAGTCAAATAAGTCATCATCGCCATGTATTTGATCCCTTTACCCTCTGCTGCCCTCCATCCCTGTCCCTCTGGTATCCACCATACTGTGTGTGTCTGTGAGTTTATGTCTGTTGGTTTTTCTTGATTGTTTATTTGTTACTTTCAGTCTTATATCCCACACCTGAGTGAAATCTTATGATTCTTAACTATTGCTAACTGGCATTTCACTTAGCATGATATTCTCAAGGTCCATCCATTTTGTCACAAATGGCAGGATTTCATCTTTCCTATGGCTGAGTAGTATTCCATGGTATATATGTACCACACCTTCTTTATCCGATCCTCTATTGAAGGACACTTTGGTCAATAGCAAAAAACTGAAAGCTTTTGCTCCAAGATCAGGAATGGGGCAAGGACGCCCACTCTTATAACTCTTATTCTTCATACAGGGGTGGGCAAAAGTAGGTCAACAGTTGTGAGTACACAAAACACAATGTTTATTTTTGGATTATTGTTTACTTATTAATTATGGTATTATTTAGTATTATTAACCTACTTTTCTCCACCCCTGTAGCACTGGAAGTCCTAGCCAGAACAATCAGACAAGAGGAAAAAAATGGCCGAGTGAGAGAGTTTAGTGAGTTATCTCACTACAAAGAAAAAACAAACTGAACGAAATTGTCAAAACAGCCACTCGAGAACAGAAAAAAGGTACACAACAAATCAAGAAGCATTTATTTAAGAAAAACTACTGGCCCTCAATAGGAGCGGTTGGAAGTCTGTGCCATGGTGGTCTAGGGCTGCTTCCACGCCCCCATCCTGCTCCGTGATGCAGTGGTTCTACCAGAGTGGGGCAAACCCTAGAGGCAAGCAGCCTTGCTGCTAGAGGGGCCTGATTTGATTTAGATGGGAATGTGGGAAAACTCATGCCCAGTAGTTTTATCAAAATCGTGGGGCAATCCAGGAACAATAGCAAACATCCAGGCAGGCCAACCTCACAGCTAGACTGAGGACATTCCACTGGTTAAGGCAAGAAACATGTTAGCAAAGCAACTAAAAATATAGCAGAAATCGGGGATAAGAGAGCCGTAGTGGTGACTGATATTCTGGTAGTCTGGAATCTGGTGGGCTTGTGCAAGGCTGCACACACACTCAGGAGAAATCAGAATGCTGTCTACTCATTGCTATCACTTGTTGAATATGAGGGCTGTCACTCAAAGTAAAAGTTGGGGCTAATTGGTAGATTGCCTAAATTTGGAACGCAGTTCCTAAACCACACATTGATACATCAGCAAAGATGGAAACCCCACGAGCTCAGAGTATGTTAGTGCACCTTCTGACCAGTCACTGGCTGAACACTAAGTTGTGTTGATCCAGAAGTGACCTGTAGGGAGCAAAGATAAAGAGTAAAAGCAAGAATATTTTTAAAAAATTTGTCAAGGACATAAGCTGCTGCACAGTGGAAAGGATTATCTAAAGAACTCGTCCAGGCAAGTCACTAAACAAATAAAAACAAAGCTATAATAACCCCTTGGTATGAAAGGTGAGTCAGAATACAGAGATGCTACAGCATATTATCCAAAATGTTTTCAAAATAAATTACAAGACATGCAAAAATATAGGGAAGTATAGCCCATACACCAGAAGGAAAGCAGTTGATAGAAATAGGTGGCCCACATGTTATACCTTGAAGACAAAGATTTCAAATCAGCTGTTTTTAAAATTAATTTATTTAGAGAGAAGGGAAGGTAGGGAGAAAGAGAGGGAGAAAAATATCTACATGAGAGAGAAACAGCAATTGGTTACCTTGCACACACCCCAACCAGGGGCTGAACTCGCAACTCAGACATGTGTCCTGACCAGGAATTGAACTGGCGACCTTTCGCTTTGCAGGGCGATGCCCAACCAATTGAGCCACACCACTGAGGGCTCAAATCAGCTATTATAAATGTCCCTCGGTAACTAAAGGAAACTTTAAATAATTAAAGAAAAAATGCTGACAATAATTAATTAAAGAATATCAATTAAAAATTAAAAAAATGGAAATTCTGGGGTTGAAAAACACAATAACAGAAATGAAAATATTCACTATGGGAGTTCAACAGAAGACTTCTGAGCTGCCAGAAGAAAGAATCAGTGAACTTTAAGAGAGATCAGTGAAGATTGGCCAATCTGGAGAACAGAAAGAAAGCGTGAAAATAAATAAAGCTTCAGGGAACTGTGGACACCATCAAGCACATATGCATAAGTGTATTGGGAAGCTATCAAGCCTGAAGTGGTAAGTACAAGTTTTCTAGAATTATTCTTTTCATGTGTAAGCTTGTACTTTATCATTGGAAAAAATACTGTCCATTGTTTTCCTTGAAGTAACAGTTTTACTTTGTACATTTTTGAGAAAACATCTGCCAAATACCCAAGTCTAAATAACTATAATTTTTATGTCAGTCCTTTCGAGTGAAAGTCGTGTTCCATGAAGACAGGGCCTCAGTCAGCTGGCCGCCCAAGCAGTTGCACAAGCGCTCCTTCTGGAGGTGACCATCACGCTTCGGTATGCCGTGGGCATGCTCTCTGTTCACTGCCCATTTCATCATTAGAATATTTTTAAAGTGTGTACTCAAGGGTCACCATTTAATCAAGTTAATGCTTTTGGACATTCTTAGGTGAAACTGGCTCCTTTTCTTCTTTAAGAGAGAAGAATGCAATGTCTT
The DNA here is from genome assembly GCA_004026765.1 of Micronycteris hirsuta. NCBI lineage: Eukaryota > Metazoa > Chordata > Mammalia > Chiroptera > Phyllostomidae > Micronycteris > Micronycteris hirsuta. The sequence goes on along the minus strand of PVJI01004503.1, from coordinate 23,547 downwards.
GGTGCCCCTGCCTTGATACCCAGGAATGAGCGAGTGGTTTTACCCACCACTGCCTCAGTGTCATCAGTGTGAGCACCAGTGCAGGGAAAAGGCACATGACCTCTTAGTGTTATTCTGAAAATAGGTTTGACTTCACGGGCCCCTGAAAGAGCAGTATACCTCTGAGCAAATTACTTACAGCTCACAAGCAAGTCATGCCACTTCATATCTGTTCCCTCTCCTGGGAATCCCTTCCCTCTTCCACCTGCAGAGTTCCTACCCAGTTTCAATGGCTCAGTTCAAACATTCTCTCCTTTAAAGATTTTACTTGTTTTGTAGAGAGAAGGGAAGGGAGGGGGAAAGAGAGGGAGAAAAGCATTGATGTGTGAGAGATACATCAATCATCAATCAGTTGCTTCTTACATGCCCCACCCCCGCCAAATGCAGGTCTGGCCCACAACCCCCACATGTGCCCTGACTGTGAATCAAACCAGCGACCTTTTGGTTCCCAGACAGGCCCAGTCCACTGCGCCATACCGGCCAGGGCCATTCTCTCCTTCTTAAAGTTTTTGCTGACCTTCCCCCACCCCACTGAGTTGATCTTTTGTTTTGCTACGGTGCCTTACACGTAGCTTACTATAGTATTTAACGCAAGTGTTGCATCCGTTTGTTTATGTGTCTTATTCATATCCTTAGCCTATCATTAGACACTCATTAATTTAATGAGGCTGAAATTTTGTAATGGCCTACCAAAAAAGGATGGCAACGGCTTTTGCTTCTCACTCTCGTGCGCTAGTTTCTAGTGTCTAAGTACAGCAGGGCTGCCTTCGCGTCACTGCGCTGCACGTGCACACCGAGTCCTGCACGATTGTAGCTCTTGGTTGGGGCCTTATTTGTTACGTATTCACATGTACATTCTGTAAGTAAACATAAACCCACCTACTCAGTTCCCATCATAAGAACACTGAGATTATGTGTAGTATTTTAGATGTTTTATCTTTTATGTACCTTCTTTAAAAAATAAAAGGTTTTATTTATTCACTTTTAGGGAGAAGGGCAGGGAAGGCGAAAGACAAGGAGAGAAACATCAGTTGGTTGCCTCTCTCACATCCTCAACCAGGGACCCAGCCTGCGACCCAGGCGTGCGCCCTGACTGGGAACCACACGGGCGACCTTTCCGTCCCCAGAAAGGATGCCCAGTCCACTGAGCCACACCATTCAGGGTTTATGTGCCTCTTTTTTAAGTTAACGTAACATTTATGTACTAAGCTTTTCCATTTATCATGGAAAATAGCTTAATTTCTTTCAAAGGATGATTTGACTCACATGAAAAACACTTTATACATAGTGATAACACTTATTCCATCTGAAGAGTTAAGATGGAGGAGTTTTTTAGTTGCAAAAAAAAATCAGTGTACACTTTGTTCATTTTGTATACAATTTATTTTTAGGGCTTGTCAGCGGACAAGAAGAACACTCTTAATAGATTGTGATTCTAATTGAAGACTTTTTTTTTATCCATAAAAACTATTATGGGCTTGGTCCTTTTATGCCATATGTGTTGGAATTTCTCATCCTGCAAGAAATAGACTATTTTTCAAACCCAGAGAATCATCTCTTCTCAGAAAAGTATTCTCGCACACAGAAAAGCAATCATGTCATTAGCTAGAATGGGAAATGAGACAAACAACAGGACAAACGGAACAAACACGGAGTCATCCAGGAAGAATGTGCTAGCGTGCTGGGGCTCACGTCTTGCTGATGTTACAACAAATAATGTGATCTGTCAGTCAACAAGATGTCACACAATGTGCAAAAAGTTTTATGTGTTCGGGGGTGGTGTTTGTGTTTGGAGGATGGCTATTCTTGTTGATAAGTATTCATTATTCTATTTCAGCCTAAAGAATGACAATTCTAATTCAGATGTGATTCAGCAAAGGCCACTGTGTACTCATTAGAGCCATCAACAAACTGGTTTCGTGTGCAGTTCGTCCAAAAGTTGCAAAAGCGGTTTCTGAGCTCTTGTTTGTACCCACCATCTTAAGATTACATCAGAGTTAAAGCATGTGAGACTTGAACCGACTTCAAAAACTAAACTTAGACTTCTAGTTAGTTTAGCTTTTTTCTTTTATTGGTTCATGTTTTCCATTTGGCTTCCATATCCTGTTCTAGCTTGATGCTCCTTCTAGAATTTCATTTACAAATCTTACAGCTTTGGTGGGTGAAACATACTAATTAATATTGTGATGAAGGCTGAGGATTTCAGCAATCTCATGCCTCCTGCTTGGAAAAATACCTGCTGTGTTTCAGCCATGTCTAGTACCACACTGAACATAACAAAATGAATCTTAAGTCGGACTCTATATGCATTTAAGCAAAATGCATTTGAGGACTGTTTACGCTGTCTGCTGCCAATACTAGTAATCACGGAGCTCAAACCTTTCAATGCAACAGAAATATGAGATCTACTTTTTCTCACTAGATTTTTTAAAAAACAGTAAACACAGATCATTGTTTTAAATTTTCTTAAAAAAAAAAAAAAAGAAGTCCCAAGTAATGCTTAAGCCAAAAGCATTACAGCTTTATAAAAGGGACAATTCCAAGGGCTTTGTAACCCCCTATGAATGTATTAAATGACCCTATTTTAAGGGACAGATATCAATTCCATAGGTCTTTGGCCTGCCTGGGAGTCCTGTGCAGACAACCAAGTTCAGTTTCACAGCTTTATGCTTGAAGAAGCTTTGTCTATGGCCAGCATCTCAAAAGATTTTGATTAGTACTTTGTACATCCATCATATTTTAGTGGTAATTGAATAATCTTAAAATTACTTGTGTTAATTTGCCTACTAAGCTTTTAGCAGATCCAGAAGGTACCATGTATTTTTGGTTGAATCTAAAGTCACCTTTATCTGCGTGCTGTTTTGTGGTGGTGACGGTACATGTCAACTCAGTGTTTTTTGAGCAACATGCAGGAGCCAACCTTTTAGTAGGTGTGAAAACTTTGGGAAAAAAAATAGTTGGGTGGTTTCGTGAGCGTCGTACTTTGTAGCTCCTGAGGTTATAGTTAAGTTTTTGACTTTTGAATTTCTCCAACCCTAGCTAACTGATGAAAAGGAAAAACAACTTCTCTTGAAATTCCACATTCAGTGAACCTGGAACATAACCCCCTTGGTTAGTGGCGTTGGCCACAGTAGTTGGCTGTTCATAAACCAAGGGAGCTGGAAAAGATACTTTGTGAATCTGTGCTGAGATGTAGCGAACTACACTGCCAAGTTCAAAGCTCTATTTGCCAGGTGACCTTATTATCCAATTCCTCCTGTATTTGGAAACTTAATGTGTCCCTTGGGACCTTCTGATGGACGTGATTCTGCCATACTTCCAAAAACCTGGGGATCCAGAATTAGCAAATGAAAAAAATAATACGTTTACCTGGAGCTCTGATTGTGTCCACGCCCCTCCCCCGTGTTTTGTGTCGTGTGAGTGTGCACAGAGGAATGACAAGTTGCTTCCAAAACGCCCGTTTCGAAAAGTATGAGGAAAACACCTGGAGGTGGCTTGCTTCAGGCTGTTTTTTTCATAATTTAAAAATATCTTTTCCAAGATGGCATACTCTGTTTTTTCAGAGTGAAACTTCCATCAGTTGAACGTTTCTTTTGAAATACAGAGAAATCTAGTTCTGAAATGTATTCCTTGATTTCTACTTTTAAAACACCTATCACCATTCTCAAGGGCTTTAACATGTATGCCATTTATAGCAATACCCGTATTTTACTAAAGAGGTGCAAAGACAAACTCGAAATGGGATTGCTGACATTCCTTTTAAGTCTTACACAAAGGGAATGACAGAGTTGTCGTCAGTACTAGTAACATCTGAATTTTCTTACTGTAGTGATGATGACATTGATCTTGATGATGAATGCTAATATTTATTAAATGGTTATTACTACCATGTTGCTCCTCACAAGAACCAGAATCATCCGCTGCAACTACAGGGTACAGAGAGGTGAACTCGTTCGTGGTTACACTGCTAAGCTTCTATCATTAAACCATGAAGCTTTCCAGCATTAATTCCATTTTGAGCCCATCCAAGACCAACTTAAATTTGTGTCAGAAATCTAGTGTGCCTACATAATGGAAAAAGAAATGGAGTTTGGTGAGTATATAGCATTGTCTTTTCCACAACTGTGAAAGAATCAACTTCTTGGAGAGCAGAGTGAAAAAATAGTAAGTATAACTGTTTTGTACAAAATGTGAAATGTACTTAATTCAGCGCATATATTATCTCTTCTGCTTTCAAGTTTATTGGGGCTTAGCAGCTGCAAGTTTGCATTAGATTTAGTCTTAGAGCCATAGGTATTAAATTGCCCCCGTATGCCAAAAACTGAGTGATCCTTGGGTACTGAGTGAGGTATTGTTTTTAGACTTTATTTTTTAGAGTCTTAAATTTTAAATTAAATTTATTGGGGTGCTATTGGTTAATAAAATTATATCAGTTTCACCCCAGGTAGAGTCTTGATTCTATTTTTATGAATATATAGATTATCCTCAGTGCAAGCTGAGGTTACTAAAGTTATAGGAAGCAAACAAATAAAAGTCACATGTGTTTCCTGTCATGTAGAAAACTAAACTGGAAATCATATAATATAGGTTTGCTTACCTTTAACTTCTCACTATATAAAAATAAAATTGTTCTATGAGAACTTAAATATTCATGATCTTCTGGGACTAGATAGGATAGAATAAGTAGTATCAGCCACCCTACTCTTAATAAACAACTATTAAACTGAACGAAACTTACAGAACGACAGTTTTTAGGCATTGGACAATATGTAGTACATGGCTGCAATCCTTCAGAGAAAAGCACAAAATGAGAGCTTTAAATTCAACCTGAGGGCATTTTCTGCACCGTGTGCAGGAAATTGGAACAGTTAAATTGATTGAAGATTGGAATTGCCAAGGTGGCTGACACTGCAGTACAGGGGTACACAGAAAGGAGGGAGCCCCAAAGAAGTAGCCCCAGGAATCTGCATAAAGGTTTCCTTTGGGCCCTTGTGCGAACTCTAAGCTGTGTGTGTGCTGGTTGGGACTCTGCGAGGCGTAGCAGGAAGTGCCAGCTGGAGAAGCCGAAAGCAAACCTGGATTTCAGCAGTTGCACAGTGCTGTGGAGGAATGGGAGCTCTGACCAGTCGGAGTAGAGAGACCTGGTGCAGACTCCCAAGAGGAGTAAGGGCCGTGTTGTACAAGTAAGGGCAAACCCCTAGAATGAAAGAAAACCTGAAATAGAAATCGACCTGCAGTAAAAGCCTAAAATAAGCCTCAACCAAATCAAAGCGATCCACCAACACGTTAATGTTCTGCCTGAACAAAATTTGGCACCCTTTAGAGGAAAATAACAAAATCAAGAGTCTCTATGTCTAGCATAAATTTAAAAAATTAGATATGAGAAAGAAGGTGAACATTCACCCATAGTCAAGAGAAAAAAAAAAGGCCAATTGAAGAAACTCACAGATGACCCAGATATTGGAATTAGGGAAGAAGGGCTCTACCAGAAGTGAAGAAGATCATGGCAGTCTGACTAAAACCCCGTGAAAGAGCTTCATCCAGAGACAGCCAGCGAAGACAGCTGCGCAGGACTCAGGTTTCTGACCCGCAGGTACTGTCGGACAATAAATACCGTGGTAAGCCACTAAAATACTTCAAGCAGTGACCGAAGAAATGGCTGAAGAGATGGGTTCGTTACATCAGAGAAAGGGACCGAATGAAAATTCAAGCACTGAGCAATGCAGTCAGTGTCTGAAGTGAATCCATCACGCGGACCCCACCACCATGGGCACAGCCGAGGAAAGGACGAGAAAACCGAAAGACTGGCTAGTGGAAGTCAATCTGGTGGAAGCACAGAGGGGAAGTACCGTGTGAAAAAATAGGACAGAGTGTAAGCGGAATGGTAGCAAATGACCTAAAGTAAATAATGGAGAAAGAATGGGGTAGAAGAAATATTTAATTATATAATAACTTAAAATTCCAAATTTAATGAATGAGAAGAACCTACAGATACAAGAAATTCAGAGAACCTCAAGCAGAATAAACTCTTTGAAGAATATACCTGGGCATATCATAGTCAAAATGCTAAAAACCAAAGATAAAGAGAAAACTTTAAAAACATTCGGAGGAGAAGAATATAACACACTTAAAGATACAACAATAAGAGTAATGGCTGACCTTTAATCTGAAACAATGGAAGCCAGAATGAAATGACATCTTTCAAAGTGATGGAAGAAAAAGGAATGTGTCAACCTGAACCTTTGTATCTAGTGAAAATGTCCTTCAAAATGGAAGGTCTTTTTTTCTTTAATCCTTTGTCAGTCAAGGATTCAGCTGACACAATCAGTGGGGCCAAGTTCAAAGAGTTAGCTGGCATGGGTTTGGAGACAAGGTTGAGAAGATGGGCCATGTAGTTAGGAGATTATTTACATATATGAGAATTGACAAATGATATACTGAGGATAAGGGGAGCCAGGTTTTCTGTGTTAGAGAAGGAAGTTACAAATATGGCAAGTACAAGATATTGAATTTACAGTGGAGAAACATGGCATATGCCATCTTCTGTACTGTGGTAAAATCTACATAATATAAAATTTATCATTTTAACCATTTTTAAACATACAGTTCAGCCCTGGCTGGTGTAGCTCAGTGGATTGAGCACAGGCTCCAAACCAAAGGGTCACCAGTTCAATTCCCAGTCAGGGCACATGCCTGGGTTGCAGGCCAGGTCCCCGGTGGGGGCCACGTGAGAGGCAACCACACATTGATGTTTCTCTTCCCTCTCTTTCTCTCTCCCTTCCCCCCTCTCTAAAAAAAAATAAATAAATATTTATTTTAAAAAACCATACAGTTCAGTGGCATTAAGTACATTCACATTGTCGTGCAACTATCACCTCTATTTCCAGAAACTTTTCGTCTTCCCTTAGTAAAACTCTACCCATTAAAGAGTAACACCTCATTTGTCCCTCCCACAGCCACCGGCAACCACCATTCCACTTTGTCTGTATGAATTTGCTGATGCTAAGCACCTCGTATGAATGGAATCATACAGTATTTATCTTTTTGTGGCTAGCTTATTTTACTTAGCATAACATCTGTAAGATTCATGAATGTAATAGCATGTGCCAGAATTTCCTTTATTTTTAAGGCTGAATAATAATTGTACGTATGTACCACATTTTGTTTCTCCACTCATCCATCGATGGACTTGAGAAGCAACTTGGATTGCCTGCAGGTTTTAGCTGTTGTAATACTGTGATGAACATGGGTGTACAAATGCAGGTATATCTTCAAGACCCTGCTTTCAGTTCTCTCTGGTATATACCCAGAAGTGGTACTCAAGTGGAACTGCTATACCATATGGTAACTCTACGTTTAATGTTTTGAGGAACTAACACACTATTTTTCAAAGTGGCTGGACCAGTTTACATTCTCACTAGCAGGGCACACGTGTTTCAATTTTTCCGCATTCTCTCCAACAGTTATGTTCTGTTTTGTTCTGTTTCATTTTTTAGTTGAATAATAGCCATTGTAATGGATATGAAATGTCATGTCACTGCAGTTGTTTTAAATTGATTTTTGAGAGAGAGAGAAAGGAGAGAGAGAGAGAGAGATTTGTTGCTCCTCTTATTCATGCGTTCATTGGTTGATTTTTGTGTGTGCCCTGACTGGGGATCAAACCTGCAGCCTTGGCTTATGGGGATGGTGCACTAACCAACTGAGCTATGTGACCAGGATTCATTGTAGTTTGGATTTGTATTTCCCTAATGCTGAGTGACGTTGAGCGTCTTTTCATGTGCTTATGGACTGTTTGGTCATCTTTTTGGAGAGATGTCTATCCAAGTCCTTAAGCCATATTTAAATTGAGTTGTTTTTTTGTTTTTGTTTTTGTTGTTGTAAGAGTTCTTTGTGAATTTCAGGCATTAGCCCTTTATCAGATATAGGATTTGCAAATATTTTCTCCTATTCTGTAGGTTGCCTTTTCACTCTGTTGATTCTGTCCTATGATGTGCATAAGTTTTACATTTTGATGTAGTCTAATTATCTAATTTTTTGTTCCCTGTGCTTTTGATGTTATATCCAAGAAATCACTGCCAAATCTAATGTTATGAAGCTTCTCTTATGTTTTCTTATAAGTGTTTATAATTTTAGCTCTTACCTTTAGGTCTTTGATTCAATTTGAGTTAATTTTTGCATGTGATATAAAGGAAGGATCCAACATCATTCTTTTGTGTATGAATACCCAGTTTTCCCAACACCTTTTATTGAAAAGACTGCCCATTCCCCATTGAATCATCTTGGCACACTTGTGGAAACTCATTTGACTGTGCATGTGAGGGTTGATCTGGGGACTCTCTATGCTACTGTGTTGGTCTATATGTCTGTCTTCATGCCAGTACCACACTGTTTTGATTATGTAGCTTTATAATTGGGAAGTGTGAGTCCTCCAACATTGTCCTTTTTCCACATTGTTTTTGTCTATGTAGGGACATACACCATCTTAACCAAGTAGTGGAAGTTAACCTGGGCAGGAATGAGGTTAACCAACGCTGTGTGCCTCTTGCTAGGATGCACTGAGAAGGACGCAGTGCCACTAACGTGCTATTTCTGCCAAACAAATTTCTCTTGAAAAATGAGGATATATCAGAAAACCCAAATGAGCCATATTCTGCAATAAATAACTGGCCTGTCCTCTGCAAAAATGCCAAAGTCATGGAAGACAAAAGCAGGGGTAATCTTCTAGATTGAAGGAAATTAAAGAGATGTGATAACAAAGTACCATATGTACCCAGGACTGGAGAGTAGACTTACAAGAACATTATCAGGACAATTGTGAAATTTGAGTAGAATCTGTGGATCTGATAGATGGTAGTATTGTTTCAATGTCAATTCCCTGAATCTGGGTCATTATATCTAAAACTAACTTTGAAATGGTTAAAATTATGTTATATGTAAAATTAAGTATATTGTACAGGATTATAGTACATGTAATATTAAAAATGATAATGTGTATACTCTACAATACAAACAGAGAGACTGAGAGAGAGAGAAAGACAGAGTGATTAAGCAAATGTGGCAAAATGTTAACAATTAAATTCTACCACTTCTTGGGAGTTCTTTGTAATATTCTTGCAATTTTCTGTAAGCTTAAAACTAATTCAAAGGAATTTTTTATATAGAAAAATTATGGCCCAAATTAGGCATTTTCAGAAAAACAGAAGGGACTTTGTTGGCAGCGGACCTGCTCTGCAGGGAGTTCCCAGGGCAGGAGAGACGCCCCGGACGGGAGCCCGCGTCTGTGAAGGAAGAGCACTGGAAACGGTAAGGTTTCTAAACTACCTTTCAATCCGGTGGTTAAGCACATGTGTTTGGCTTCTCTCCTTCTACCCCCGCCCCAATGACTGTAAAGGATAAAGTTATAAACCTCTTAGAATAAATAGAAGACCTCAGTTGATCAGAGGTTTTGACACATTTCTGGAGGCAGGGGCATACACAAGGGGCCGGGTCTACCCCTTTTTCAGGTAGTAATGGAGGAGGTGGTCCTTTGTGAAATTCTGGGGGGCCTCTGATTTTAACTGTGGCCCAGCATCAGGGTGCCCTGCCTGCCAGCACACAGTGACTGTCTGCGAGCGGGGTATCTGCTAAAGGCATCACGCTCATCATGAGTAACCACTAACAGATCTTCTTTTATAAATCAATTAAAATGTCATTATCAAGTGTCCTATCTTCGAATGATCATTTATATCTGTTGACTTTGTTGTGTCCACTTAGAGCTTAACATACAGTATCTCCATTTTGTCTTGGTATTTTCCTGTCTAGTAAATTTTGATTGTTTTTGCTCTCTCTATTCTCTGTATTAGTGCAGCTGGTATAACATGGCTCATTTAATAGCTTCATTTCATAAAAGCTTTTTATGAGGCCAGGACAGCTCTCTGTACAGCTTCTATGATTAATGCCAGGTCAGTTCCGGGAAGTTGTTTTTAATTACTGCTGGCTCTGAAACAGTCAGAGGGACACCAGCATCTGATATTTAGTTACTGCACAGACCGTATCCCTATGAGTCTGCATGAATGACCTCTTCCATTTTCTAAGTGGGGCCCGGAAGGATGTATTTATTCAACTAAAATTATATATTATAATTTTCAATATTAAAGGAAAACTGGAAGTTGTGAAATAATCTACAGATTGGAAGAATGTCCTCAGTGGCTTCTTGGGACTGTCCTCTCAGCCATTAGGGAGAGCACCACAGAGCACACAGTAGGTACTCAACAAATTATCCTAGGCTAGTGAGTTGTAATCACTGGGATAGATTCATTTCTGTGGGGTGCTCTGCACAGCCCTGGTGTGGGAGGATCCCACTGCACATTCCACTCCCAATTCAGCTATTTTCCACTGCTATAACCCTCAGTGTATAAAAAAAAGAAAAAAAGAATCCCTACTTATGGGATTACTGAGAGAACAAAATGAAAACATATAAGTGAACACGCCTTACAAACTACTAGGTACAACATGATACAGTGAGGCAGCAGCTCAGCCTTTAGTGGCCACAAAACATGATCCCTGATCCACATACAAACTTTGGGGAGCCCACAGTCCCCCAGAATATAGTACCCTATCAGCTTAAGAAGTCTTGGGGAACTGATGCCTCAGGTACTCAACTCCTCATGGACCCAAACATCCAGAGTTCCCAGCAGTCAGCAGCAAGAGGACTCTTAAGCTTCAGACAGGTTCCATTATAGAATTTGGGGCTCCCCTGAGAACTTCACAGCTTCCCTGGGGGTCAGGGCTGGGCCCAGGGGTGCCCTGAACCTGGACGGGCTAGTCTCCACACTTCCATTTTGTTTTTGCTTAGGAAAAATTGTGGTGACGAGCCCAGCTTATTTCCTTAATGCCCTCGTTTCCTTTTCACACGCTCACCATCTGTCACTTATTTTATCTGTCCCAGCACGCACACACATGCACCCCTCACCAAAACAGATATATATTTTTTTAACCTCCTGTAGCAGTCAGGATGAGCTAAATTTGTTTGTAGGACCGAACAATCCCTGAATCTCGGGGGAATAACACACTATCACACTATTTATTTCCCACTCGCTAAAGCTGGTTGGTGCAGGTGGGTAGGAGGGCTCTGCTTCTCTTAGTCTCTCACAGACCCAGGTGACATACGTGCCATCTCAATCAGTACTTCCGTCATAATAAGAAAGGCAGGACAAAGGGAACAGGGCAAACCACGTGTCACTTCCACTCATGTAGCATTGGCCAGATCAAGTCCTAACTTAAAAGGGATCAGGGAAGCATACCCCTACCATATTCCTGAGAGAGGAATAGAAATATTTATTAAATGGTATTAAGCACAACCATAACTCTTGTGGCAAGCAGAATAATGACCTTTCAAAAATGTGCACATCCTACTCCTGGGATTACGTCATTTTATGTGGCCAAGGGAAATGAGGTTGCAGATGGAATTAAGGTTGTTAATCAGCTGACATTTATATAAGGAGATTATCCTCAATTATCCAGATGTGCTCAATGTAATCATAAGGGAGAATGTGGAAAAGGGAAGCAGAAAAGAACAGACAGAGAGAGATGTGATGTCGGAAGCATGATCAGAGTGATGCAGTGTAGCTGGCCTTGAATACGGAGGAGGGGCCCATAAACCAAGGGATGCAGGCGGCCTCTGAAGCTGCAAGAGGCAGGGAAACACCCTTCGTTAGAGCCTCCAAAAGGAACGCAGGCCTGCTGACACATGGATTTTAATCCAGTGAGATGCATGTCGGACTTCTGAACGACAGGACTGTAAGATAATAAATTTGTGCTGCACTAAGCTACTAAAATTTGTCATAATTTGTTATCTCAACAATAAGACACTAATACACTTCTCCTTTAAAAGTCACGTTTACTATTGCTTCTTTCTAACTATTAAAGAAAGGCATGATCAAACCGGGAACAGGTAGAAGGAGAAAAATAAAATATAAAAATTACCCACAATACAAGTTTTTGGTGTGTGCTTTTTCAATATTATTTTCTGCAGGTACATACATATGCATGTTTTTATGCACACTATAAAGTTAGATCACACAGCGTAGTTTGCAGCCTGCCTTTCCATTATGCAGTAGGTCTTGAACATTTTTTCTATGACTGAAAGGGGTTGACTGTGCTTTCCAATGCCACTCACATGTGGCTACTGAGAACTTGAGATGTGGCTGGTCTGAACTGAGGTGTACTCTATGTGAAAAATACACACCTGACTTCAAAGACTTAGTATGAAAAAAATGTAAAATACCTCGCCCATCATTTTTATATTGATTATATGTGGAAAAACATTTTGGCTACATTGGGTTAAATATATTATTACAGTTAATTTCACTTGTTTCTTTTGACTATTCTAATATGGATACTAGAAAAATTGAAATTACCCATATGGCTAGCTTTATATTTGTATGGGATAGCACTGTTCTAACAAATAAGATTTTACATGCAAATGCTTGTTGGTAGTACAGAGCTGATTGAAGAGCTTATTTTACCGCGTCTCTTCCTTGGGGTGAGGTTTGGGTCCCCCTTTGAGAAAAGAGCTGAATTTCCTCTGCACTGTACCCGTTGCCTGATAATAGCTGCAGTGAGCTCCTTTTGGGTACAGGACGGTGCTGGGCTGACGCGTTTAGAACACTCAGCTGTTCCCCCCTTAAACCACGATGTGTCCTTTGGAACTCCCCAAGCTCCATGCCAGAGCATCAGTGACAGCAAAGGATCTCTCCAGAGGAGGCTGCCATTCTGGGCCTGTGCAGAGCAAGTCATCTGGAACTATGTTGAACATTGCTCGTTTCTCAGAACAGAAAGTCATTCTCAGATAATCACTCATGGCATTTGCTTGGTCAATAACAACATCACTGAAAAGAAAGCACAGCATCACTTTACGAGTCTCCGAACACTTCCTGGGATCCTGATCTACATCTCGAATGTGGTCAGGTTGAAAAGACGACCCCAGACCCATACTTTTGTGATGGTTCATATCTAACTGTGACTCAGTAATCTTTTATTTTTTGTTAAATTCGAAAGTAGAAATAAGTTATATGTAAAAGAATAAACAGAGCTGCCCCCAAGAGTTGTCAAATACTGTAACTACTGCTATTTTAGGTCACAGAGAAGTTGTTTTTGTGGTTGCTGTTTAACTGCTCAGTCCCTCACATTTTCTTAATTCACAAAATTATTCATGAGCCTTCCCACTGACACTATATCAACAATTCATTATGTTGTTGAAAGGACTGAAATGGCTTTCCACTTTTTAGGAAGAAGTGCTGACTTTGTTTCGGGGTCCATTCATTCCTTTTACCTCCTGGTGTTATAATTCGCCTTTGGAGGCGTCCTACACACTTTCCCCACTGGGGGAACCCAGCCCAGGTGGGAGGGGCAGGCCCTTCCAAGAGCACTGGAGCGCAGAGCAGTAATGGAGGAGGCATGGCAGAAGTTCCCTTCAGATCTTATTCCACAAGTGACATCTTTTCAACTAATTTTAAGGTAACACGTTGACCTGGTGATTGTCAAGGTCAGGATAAAAAGATATAGGAGGAGTAAGACTATTATTTTGCTTCTCTACCAATCAAGGCATCCTTGCCACCCTCACCTAGATTTCTCTTTGGTTGAGGATTGCTCTGCAAGGGACCGATTCTAGCCATCGTGAATACCTACCTAAAATCTGACTTCTGGTATCTTCCACCCGCCATCCAGGTGTTTTTTTGGGGGCCTGCAGAAAACCCCACTGTTTTCATTGAGCCACTTTTTGCTCTAGTATAGACCATGGGCTTGAGTCAGACTGCCTAAATCTTCCTCAGACTTCCAGTATAAAATGAATACTCCTTCATTTTACCCTTATCTCTACTTTTTCCATTGCACTTATCACCGTCTGACATGTTTTTGTTTATTGTCTGTTCTGTCCTCTAGGAGGGCAGGTTCTTCCTATTATTTGAACAGTACTTGGCATATTATAGGCATACAATACTCTCTGGTTTCATACTTTTACAGATCAGCAAGACCCCTATGCCATCCCATGATTTCCCTGAAAGAAAAATGGATTTACCCCAATTGTTTTAACAAAAGTTGTAGAATCATGTTTCACTGGTCTGGTCAGGACCAATCATGTTTGCTGGCCTGTCCCCAACAAATGGCTGTGGCCAAGGGACTAGGTGACATTGTTTGGTTCCTCTTGAGTTGTATGCCCAACTGGAACAGGGTTTGACTCTGCTAGAACCATAGGGCTGAGCGTGGGGGAGGGTTGGCTTCTGGGAGGCAATCAAATACTGCTATTAGAAGCAGGAAGGAACGCAGGGCAGGCAGCAGGGACAGAGGGAGGAATGAATGTTTATAGGTCTATCTGTCAGGCACTGTAATGTATCATCTCACTTAATTTGCAGCACATCCCGACAAAGTAAAAGTTAGGGTGCTCGATGACACGGGTGTGAAAGAGTTCACAGAGAGAAGACAGCATAGTTTTATTCACTCTCCAAGAAAGGGGAGGGGCGTGGTGTAGAGAGTTGTACCAGCGGTTGAAGGGTGGGCCTTTGAGCTTTTATTGGATTATAAATGGATTTAAAAAGGGTGGGGGTGGGCTGTTATCAGGCCCCTGGGCTGTTGGGGGCCTTGGAACCCGACTGCAGTTTGTTCCACTGTGATCTTCCACCTGTGGCTGTAGGGAGCAGATAGTTCTATTCCTGCTTCCAGTAATTTCCAGTCCTGGGGACAAGTTCAGAAGAGTAAAATGGCAGTCATGTTTAACAAGGTCACAGGCCTGCTCAGCAAATGGTGGCACAATAGCAAATGGCTCTGGCTTTATTCTTTCAGCTACCATTTCAGAGAGGTGAAAGCAGACTTAGGAAGGTTAAGAAATTTTCCAGCTAGGAGGCTGTGAGCTGGGACTCAAATCCAGGTCTGTTAGGCTCCAGAACAGAACCCACATACACCATCCTCTCTATCCACCCCTTTCATTCGAGTTCTTTTCATGTATCACCTCAGGTAGTCATCACGAATTTTGTGATTGGCTCTGTGCTTTCCTACCCAGGCAGTGTTACTAGATAACCACTCAGAACTCGATTTAGGTCAGGCTCTGTTCCCTCAGTTGTGCCTATCTTTTCCCTATTCTCCTGACCAGTTTTATCTCTTATTAATAGATTCTCCACTTCTGCACACTTCTCCATTAGACTGAGGCAGCTCCGTTTCCATCTCTTTCCTGACTTCTTTGAAGCTTTCCCTGCGAACTCTGAAATTCACTGCCATCCTTGTGAACTCTGAA
Organism: Micronycteris hirsuta; assembly: GCA_004026765.1. Classification (NCBI taxonomy): domain Eukaryota; kingdom Metazoa; phylum Chordata; class Mammalia; order Chiroptera; family Phyllostomidae; genus Micronycteris; species Micronycteris hirsuta. The sequence goes on along the minus strand of PVJI01004503.1, from coordinate 8,243 downwards.
CTTTATTCCTGGTCTCTGGACCAATGGTGGGAGTGGGAATGGAAAAGAAATGGCAACAAATTACCACCTGGACATATCCCATATAAAGATTTTTGGCTGGGTAAATCCTTGATAAGAAGCCTTAATAAATATTGCTGGGGTATGAACCAACTTCTGACCCTCAATGAGCACTTTTCGATGTGGCTGAAAGGTTTCACTCCCCAGAGTGTCTGTTAAATTGAGGATAAAGACTTCCTGAGAAACAATGCATCTCACTGAGTATCTGTCCTACTATGTAGCAGAGTTTGGTACATAGTAAGCGTTCATTCAACCTACGCTAAATCAATACCATGTGTCTTTTGTGCCCCAGTGTATCTTAAAAAGTGCTGGCTGAATTGATTTTTTAAAATCAATTATTTATTTATTTATTTTTAGGCAGAGGGGAAGGGAGGAAGAGGGGGAGAAAAACATCATTGTGAAAGGAAAACAGCCATTGGTTGCCTCTAGTAGGAGCCCTGACTGGAGAACAAACCCACAAACCAGGCCTGTGCCCCAACCAGGAATGGCGATCTCTGCTTTGCGGGAGGATGCCCAACCAACTGAGCCGCATCGGTCAGGGCATTTGCTGAAATGATTTAAATAATGCCGTACAAATCCAGGTTATTTCAATAATAACCAAGCTTCACACCGCTACAGCATAAAAGCCTTACCCTTACACACCACTTTTAATAAACTTCTAGTTGCTTTCCTTAAAAACACTTGTGTTTTACTTAAAACCGCCACACAAATACTTCCATCAAAACTTGCTCAGCTCTGCCTGTCAGGTAATTGCTTCAGCAGTCGCCTGGAATTGATATCAAGCTGTTTACACTTGTCTCATCTGCTAGGCTCTGAGCTCCTAGAACTCGGCTGTCTTATTCACCCTTTACCTAAAACAGTTATTCGCGTAAGGGTAGTTATTATAATGAAACGTCGGTTTCTGCACGTGGTTCGGGCAAGCCATGGGCCTAAAAAGGTGTATTTGTACATTTTAAAGAATTTACATATTAAATATCTCTGAATTCTCTCATAAGGTCATATCAACTCTGTATTAGTAAGATGAGTGGCTCCAGTGTATTAAGGAAATCAACTCAGAAGGTCAACTCCGAAATCGAAGGTCACACACAGTCTAATCACAGACGCGAACTTCAGCATTGAACGCCAGGAGGAGCTCCAGAGGCCTTTTGAACTCTTTGGGCCACCGTCTCCGGGTCCGCTCTGCTCCTCCTACCTAAGCGCCTGCGCGCTGCTGGAGCGCCGTCCATTTCTCCATCTGGAAGGACGTTGGTGTTGAGGCAAGTGGTATTGCTTTTGTGCCCCTCGTTGGGGTTCCTGTAACTGCCGCGTCCGCTGCCTGAACTTCAGCAATGAGCGGCAGGAGGGGCATCAGTGGCTGTCTTGGATTTGAGCCGTAATCAGTGTCTCAGCGGCCGGGGAGCCTCGGACTTCTCGCCCGCGTCGACCCCTGCAAGACCCCCGCCCCGGCCTCAGGAGGGCGGCGGGGTTCCCGCGGGGATCGCACTGGGCCTCGAGGAAGCAGCCGGGCTTCGGGGGCGGCGGGACCGCACTCGAGGACACTGTACTTTTTCCCCAGTCGTTGTGACCTTGGTTAGGTCATTTGACCTGTTTGACCCGAGTGTTTTCGCTTTACCTGACTCAGCCTTCACTCGGTCGGCGTTCGCTGTGTGGTAGCGTTCGTGAAGGGTCACCATCCCTGTGGCAGGAGGGAAGGGCCGGGATTCCTGCAGCATCGCTTCCGCGCCCGCTGCCATTCCACCAGCCTCCCCGCTGCGTTAGGGTGAAGGAAGGTCTGCGGGGGGCTGGGGGCCGCGGGGCCGCGCCTGGGCTCTGGAGCCCTGGGATCCGGCCTCGCTGCGCCGCGGTCTCCAGGTGGGCCCTCCAGCCAACTGCTGGGTATCCTGTTTGAGTTTTAGTCTTTTCGTGTGCCCTAGTGTTCTCATCAATAACGTGGGAGTAGTAACTTGTTTCATAGGGTTGTCTCGAAGATTGAAGGAGTTGGTAGTTTGTAGAAGAGTCGGTGCTATGAATGTGTTTGCGCTTGTCAGTCTAGAGCCGCTGTTTACCTTTCATGTAGTTGGGAGGGATTCTTGTTTGTAGGATTCGTATGTTATACACTATTGTGCTGCAATTGTCTTATATAGGGTAGTCGTTCAGCTCGTGAGGGGTGGGAAGATGAAGCCAGAGTGGGAGTTCAGAACTAGTCACCCAAAGGTCTGCCTCTGACGTGCGGATTGTTTTTATCTGAGTTGTAGTTTCAGCTTCGGGCAGAAGAGAAACCTCAGCTTCTCCCTTGAACTACCTAGAAGAACTTGAATGGAAGGCCTTGCCCATAACAAGCGATTATTGTCCATAATCTCTTTGTGACCTACCTATATGGCCAGGCAAACTTTTGTTTACTAAACATCTATTCTTATCCTGCGGTGACCCTTTGAAGCCCCCAAGGTTTATTACCTCATCCCTAGCTCTGGATGTCTCATACCAGGTCCTCCTCTCTATCTCTGAATCCCTTGTGCCTGCGGGCTCCCATACATTTGTATGTATGGAATCTAGTTATCTTCTGCTAATCTGTCAAATGTCTATTTAGTTATTAGACGAGCCAAAAGACCCTTGAGGGTCGAGGAAAGTTTGTTCCTCCCCCCAAACCTAAACCATTAAACATCTTAGGCTTTGTGGGAAGAGTCCAGCCACCAGCCATTCTTCCTGTGCCTCTTTAGGTAAAAATGCATTATGCATAAGAATTCTTTTAGATACCTTATTTTGTTCTAATAATTAAAAAAAATTTTTATCTACCAAGGAGAATCAACCACCATGTCTTCCAGCGCTTTGACAAAACCTCAGATGCGTGGCCTCCTGGCCAAGCGTCTGCGATTCCATCTTGTGGGAGCCATCCTCGTGTCCCTGGGCGTGGCAGCTTCCTATAAGGTGCGTGTGTTTGATTTTCACTTTGTACCTGTGGTCCCAACTGTGTTTTAAATTTAAAAGTGTATTTTATTTTTGTAAGCAAGAGTCTTTGCTTATGAATAAAAGAGTCTTTTATTTTCATTTAGAGTCTTTTAAAGACTTTACTGTGCTTCCTTCCTTCCTCGGACTCTTCCTCCATTCACCTCATGTGATAGGAAAGTACCTCATTCCCGAGATAACTTGTCCTCCATTTTAAATGAGCTGTAGTATTGGGTTGGCCAAAAGTCTGTTTAATCTTTTTCCGTAAAATAAAAGACACATTTTTCATTTGCAGCAGTAACTTCATTGATTTGGATATTTTGAGTATTCAGCATGTTCTCAATGTCTCGATTTAATCGCTGTCACCTTCAGCTGGTCCACCCAGCCGTGGATAAAGCATTGTCCAGTGAGAAATCTCCAGCATGAAACTTTGCAGCCCATGTTTGACGCATTCCATCAGTCACAGCACCTTCTCCATACACTGCATAAATCTTTTTTTGTGTTTCAGTTGTGTTTTACCTTTCTTGAAATAATAAAGCATGATATGCTGAAAATGTTGCTTATTTTCTTCCGTCTTCAATATTGGCTACACAAAAATTCAGTTTTGATAAGTTTTTTATTAAATGCACACTGACATTACAACCTGTCACAACATGATCTAACAATGTTGCTTTGAGTGAAGTTAGGGACGACAACGCACTACTGGAGCCATCTTATGGACAAAACCAAACGACGTTCTTGGCCAGCCCGGTAGTTTGCTAGGGCTTCCATGACAAAGTACCACAGACGGGGAGGCTTAAACAACAGGAATTTTGTTCTGGAAGCTAGAAAACCAGGGGTGCTCAGGACTGATTTCTTCTGAGGCCTCTCTCCTGGGCTCAGGGGAGCCAAGGCCGTCTTTGTCTTCACGTGGTCCTGTGTGTTAGCGTGCCTCTTCTGAATTTTCTCTTATAAGAACACTAGTCCCCACCCTACCAAAAACCTCCAAGTAATTGCCTTTAAAGGCCTTATCTTCAAACACTTGAATTTTGGGGGACACAATTCAGCCCATAATACAGGCCATAATTGTGAGTGCTAACAACAATGAAAGGGTTATTTTTAGACCAGGACTTCTTCTGTGAGAGGGGATCCAAAGGGCTGGTACTGCTTGGCCAGGAAATTCCAGCTGGTTGGTTAAGATTGTTTCTGGAAGAGGTTGAAACAGCAGTTTGGTCAGGTCTCAAATGTAGGTTTGGTATCCTGGGCTTGGGCACAGGAGCCATTTTGGGCCTGTGACTTTCCTTTTGTCAGTACCTTCAAGAATTGTTGCCACAGAATTTCATCTTAACGCTTTGCCTTGTGTAGATTTTGGTGTTTTGCCTTTTTTGAAAAAATATATTTTTTTTATTGTGGCAAAATACGCATAACAAAATTTAACCATTTTTGAGTGTATGGTTCAGTGGTATTAAATACATTCATAATGTTGTACAGCCTTTTTGATTTCTGAGTGTCTTTCTTGGGCTCTCCAGTCTCCCACCCACGCGCCCTAACGCAGGCACTCAACAGGGAATATACCTCCCTTGGCAAGGAGGGGGCTTCTTTCTCTTCCCTGTATGTGTCAGTGTCTCCCTTTGTCTTGGGAAATAGAGGGTTCAAGTTCAGGGTAAACACAAACTTACTGTGATTTATGTTGTCTTCAGATAATTTCCTAATAATCTAAAAAGTAAGCTGTAATGGGATATGCTGTTTTTTAGTTTGGTGTGGCTGAAAAAAGAAAGAAGGCATATGCGGATTTCTACAGAAATTATGATGCCAGGAAAGATTTTGAGGAAATGAGGAAGGCTGGTATCTTTCAGAGTGCAAAGTGATCTTGGAATGTAAAGGTAATGTGATTATTTTAAGTTACTATTTAAAAACTTGTTTAAATTGTGGTACAATACACATAAAGTTTACCATCTTAACTACTCTTCTGAATGTATAATTTGGTGGTGTTAAGCACGTTCACGTTTTGTACAGCCAGTCTCAAGAACTCTTCATGCTGCGGAACTGGAACTCTGCCCATTTAAACAGCTCTCCATTCCCTCCTACTCCTGGCAGCCGCTCTTCTGCATCATCCAGTGTTTGTCTTTTTGTGACTGGCGTATTTCACTTAATGTAATGTCCTCAAGGTTCATCTGCCACAGCATGTATCAGAATTTCCTTTTTCAGGCTATTATATTTTATGTATATACCACATTTTGTTCATTTATCCAACAGACACTTGGATTGCTTCCTTTTTTTTTGATTGTTGTGAACAGCGCTGGTATGATGTTAGTAAATACCTCTTTGAGACCCTGCTTTCAATATTTTTCAAAGGGCTGAATGTAATTTCAGCTACTTAACAGTTAAGGAGTAGTTACATTTATGCAGTCCTAAAATTATTTTGGTCCTTTGAAGGCACCTGTGAGGCTGATGTGCCCCGGTGAAAATGAGTTTGATGCCCAGATGTAGAGCATGTTTTATCATGCTTATTGGCCATTCGTATATGTTATTTGGAGAAATGTCTATTCAAGTCCTGTGCCTGTTTTTAATTTCATTGACTTTTTTTGTTGTTGAGTTATAGAAATTCTTTAAGTACCTATCCGTGTGGGCAATTTTTGACTATCTTTGTGAGGGGGTATTTTGGGGCTCTATTCTGTTGCATCGGTTTATATTTCTTTATGCCAGTCCCATGCTATTTTGATTACTATTGCTTTATATTAAGTTTTGAAATCAGGTAGTGTTAGTCTCCAACTTTGTCTTATGTTTTATGTTTGTTTTGGCTGTTCAGAGTACCTTGAAAGTCCTTAGGAATTTTAGGATGGATTTTTCTATTTCTGCAAAAATTCTGTTGGGACTTGGTAGGACTTGCATTGTGTATGTAGAGCACTTTGTGTATAATGGGCATCCTAATTCTCAGTATTCCAGTTCATGAGCACGACATGGCTTTCCATTCGTTGGTCTCTGATTTCCTTCAGTGTGCTGTAGCATGCAAACCTGTTCTCTGTGGTTAAGTTTATTCCTGAGTACTGAGTTCTTCTCGATGGCTACTGTAATTTTCTTTTCTGATTATTCATTGTTAGTGCACAGCAGCAACAAACTCTGGTTGATTTTTGTATTTGGCAACTTTGCTGACTTCCTGTTTTGTGTGGAATCTTTAGGATTTTCTATGTATCGGGTCATCTTTATTTCCTTTTCTTGCATTATTGCTCTGGCTAGGACTTCCAATGCTATGCTGAATAGAAGGTATAAGAGCAGGCATCCTTATCTTTTCTGATAGAGCCTTTATGTTGATACAGTTTCTGTCTGTTACTGATTTGTTGAGTGTTTTTGTAATGAAAGGTAATGCATTTTTCTGTTTTTTCGGTACCAATTAAGATCACGTCATTTTTGTCCTTCCTTCTGCATTGTATTACATGGACTGAATTTTGTTTGTTGAATCATCCTGAATCAACATTTTGTATGTTGACCAGGAGTATGTCCCACTTGGTTGTGGTATATAATCTTTTTAATGACTGTTGAATTCTGTTTGATAGTGTTTGGTAAGGATTTTCACATCCATATTCATCGGGGATGTTGTATAGTTTCTATTGTAGTCTGGCTTCGGTATCAGGATAATGCTGGCCTTGTAGAGTGTCTGTGGCCACAACAGGAGAAATAGGAAAGCTTCAGGGAAACATGGTATGGGCAGTCTCTCTCTACCCAGAAATGTTTTTTAAGATGTCACAATATTTTAATATACAGAAAATAAAAATAAACAATATGTAGAGTGAATTTGGAAATGTTCCTTCTACTTCAATTTTTTGGACGAGCTTGAGGATTGGTGATAATTCTTTCAATATTTGGTAGACCATTGTGAAGCCATCTGATCCTGGGCTTTTCTTTGGGAGGTTTTTGATTACTAATTCAGTCTCCTTACTGGTCTGTATTATCTGTGCCCATTTCATTTTTTGGTAGTTTTTGTGTTCATAGGCATCAATTTCATGTAGGTTATCTGTTGACAGTACAATTGTTTATAGTATTTTTTAATCCTTTTTATTTATGTAAAATCAATTGTAATGCCCTTTCATTTTTGTTTTCAGTTATTCATGTCTTCCATTGTGATAAGAAAAGATACTTTGTATGATTTCAGTCTTTTAAAATCTAGTAAGTCCTTTTTTATGGCTTAACATGGTCTATGCTGGACAGTGTTACATATGCAGTTGAAGATACTGTGTTTTCTCTTTTGGGGTAGAATGTTCTGTGTCAGGTCCAGCTGGTATGTAGTATTCAAGTCTTCTGTTCTGTTAATGATCTTCTGTGTGGTTCTTCTAGCCATTACTGAAACAGTGGGATGCTGAAATTGCCTGCCGTTATGGTAGTAGAGCTGTACGTTTCCCCTTTCAGTCCTGTTAGTGTTTGCTGCATGTATTTGGAAGCTCTGATGTTTAGTGCCTGCGTATTTTTAGTTGCCCTGTCTCGGTGAATTGAACCTTTTTTTTTTTTTAATTTATTTTTTTTAAATTAATTTTTTTGTTTAATTACAGTTATTTGCATCCTCTCCCCTCCCCACCTTCCCCTCCTGTCCCACCTCCCCCACCAGCCTCCCTCCTCCCCCTTAGTTCTGTCCATGTGTCCTCTACAGTGATTCCTGAAAACTCTTCTCCCCATTGTCCCCTCCCCCCTCTCCCATGTCTGTTGTTAGACTGTTCTTAATTTCAGTGTCTCTGGTTATGTTTTGCTTGCTTTCTGCTTTTGTTGGTTATGATCCAGTTAAAGGTGAGATCATATGGTATTTGTCCCTCACTGCCTGGCTTACTTCATTTAGCATAATGTTCTCCAGTTCCATCCATGCTGTTGCAAAGGGTATAAGCTCCTTCTTCCTCTCTGCTGAGTAGAATTCCATTGTGTAAATGTACCATAGTTTCTTGATCCATTCATTTGTAGATGGGCACCTAGGTTGTTTCCAGCACTTAGCTATTGTGAATTGTGCTGCTATGAACATAGGAGTGCAAAGGTTCTTTTGAATTGGTTTTTCAGGATTCTTAGGGTATAATCCCAGTGGTGGAATTGCTGGGTCGAAAGGCATTTCCATTTTCATTTTTCTGAGGAAGTTCCATACTGTTTTCCACAGTGGCTGCACCAGTCTGCATTCCCACCAACAGTGCAGTAGGGTTCCCTTTTCTCCACATCCCCTCCAACAGTTCTCTGTTGCTTTGTTGATGATGGCCATTCTGACTGGTGTGAGGTGGTATCTCATTGTGGTTTTAATTTGCATCTCTCTGATG